>PVJX010002302.1:0-132696 GCA_004027295.1 Dolichotis patagonum
GCAAAAGAGGCACAATGTGTGGGGGCCTCTGGGGATTCCAGAAGCCACATAGAGCACAGCAGAGGGTGCCACGTGGACCTTTCTGCAGTTTCCCACTGATCACTCGGACACCAGACTTGGAGGTGGCTCTGAAGTCTATCCAGGCCACAGGACAAGCTGCCCCACCACGTGGGCCACTGATGGCTACAGAACTGGAAGATGAGCCCACAGCCGGGGGAGGGGAGGAGGCCCTGCGCTCCACTGAGCCAGGAGGAAAAACCTAGAGAAGAGTTCATTCCCTGCCTGGTGTCACTGGTCCCCATCACCAGGGGGATAACAGTTTTGGCGGCAAGGACAACCCCGGGACTGTCTCTAAGCCTCTCTGCACTTCCGTGCCAAATACTAAAGGTTTAGGGAAAACTAGAGCAACTGCAAAGTGTGAGGATGGTGGAGAAGTTATGTTTTGGTCACCCTGCCCACGAAGGAACCCTCATAACTGTGGTTCTGACTGAGTTGGAGAAAATAGAGATGAGCTGTAGAAGGAAATCTTCTGTGTCATTTCCAGCCCCGTCGTCATGATTAAAGAAATGCAATAATGGCTTTGCATGTTTTTTATTTGCTTGCATTATGTAGATGTTTGCATTTATATAGCTATTTATTTATTTATTTATTTATTTATTGAATGCCAGGTCCTTCCCACTGAGCTACCTTCTCTGCCCTTTTCTTAATTTGTATTTATTTATTCATTTATGTACTTATTTTGAGACAAGGTCTCACTAAGACTCTAAGTCGCCCAGGCTGGCTTCCAACTCGCTGTTCTCCTGCCTCAGCCTTCCAGAGTTCTAGGGTTACAGGCAGTGTTCAGTTTTGCTTTTATTTTATACGTGAGTCTTTAGAAGTGATCTTTATAGTTCAGCCTTTAGGTAACACGGTGCCCAGTGAAAGGTGACTGAATGTCAGGAGTGACATTTCTGTCAAAAGGGTGATTCTTGGGACTGCGAATCCCCTTATTTTGGAGAAAAAGATGAGAACTTGATTCACTGGAAACCGAGCTGTATCTCATTAGGTAGGAATAGAAAGTTGATTTGTTGTTCTATATAAAACAAAAATAGTGAGATGCATATAACAACTAAGCATTCAAACTAGACCGTGCCATGACTGATTTAGTGCCTTTCAGTTCCAAATCACCCTTTTTACCTACTCTGTGCAGAGGAATCTGGGCCCTCTTAAGTATTTTTTTCTGTCAAGGAATTAATTCATCTTTGCCAGGCGGTGGCGCTAAAGAGACGTTACAGGAGGAAGGGCTTTGCTTCCTGGGGCTATGAGCTTCGTCAGGTGTCTGCAGGGCGCCCCCTAGTGCCCAGTGTTTGCAGTGCAAGCCGTTTTCCCCAGCAAGGAGGCTCCTACGGTGCAGGTGGCTTCCCCAGGGCCTGGCCACCGCAGAGCAGGTGACCTCTCCAACCCCAGCTCCTTCAGTGCCTGGGAGCCAGCAGCCAGCAAACCCCCTCCCCGGCATTTTTCTCGTCACGTGCTTCTAATGAGACATTTCCCAGCACCAGCCTTCCCTGACACCTTGATTTCCAGAAAATTCTACCAACACAACAATATAGTGCCTCCTCTCCATCTGCGGAACGGTGGTCATTGCCTGCTAACCGGTCCTGGAACTCAAGCTTGTGGGGAGGGTGTAGAACCCAATCTCAGTCCTCAGGGTGGGTGGTCCCCACATCTTGCATCTCTGCTCCCACACAGGTACTCCTTGACTTAGCAGGGTCTACCTCCCCCACAAGCCCAGCGTCCCAAGTAGAAAATGGAACAAGATGGGCATGGAAGTGCACACCTGTAATCCCAGCACTGGGGAGGCTGAGGCAGGAGGGTTGCCATAAGTTCAAGGCCAGCCCAAACTACAAAGCAAGACCTTGTCTCAAAAAACAAAACAAACAAAAAATGTAACAAACACACACAGCCTGCCACAGGTCCTAATTTAACAGCACCATCCACTGCAAAGAATCACTTTCACAAAGTTGAAAAGTCTCAAGTTGGACCACCCTAGGTCAGGAACAATGAAATCATTAGAATTCTCTGTGCTTCTCACCAAAGTCTCAATACCAACTTCCAGTAAGTGAATCTCCCTGAGAGGCAGGTGACCCAAAGGAGTCTGTCCCAGTCCAGTCAGTCTCCTCATTCCCCTCACTCTCCCTCACCCCTTTCTCCCCCCCCTCCTCCCCTTCCTCCTCCTGCTCTGCCTCTTCCCCCTTTCCTTTGTTTCCTTCTGCCTCTTTTTCAGTCCTCACCTTCTCACCTCTTTGTCCTTTAAACAAATAAACAACTCCAATTTGCACTTGAGAGGAGGAAGCTTTGAACCCATCAGCGCTCGGCAGGGGCTATGTTCTCCGGATACCAAGATGGGGAGGCGCAGGCGGGCACAGCTGGCCAGCAGTGGTCACTTCCCACCTGCTGCACTGCACAGCTGGCTCCTCTGGCCTGGCCCTGGTCGCCAGCTCTGAGGGACACTTGGGAGCTTCAGGAAGGAGGGGACCACGGGGCTTCCTCTGCTTCTCCACGCAGCCCAGACGCCTCCCCTGGGGAGGCCCTGAAGGAGACCACGCAGAACTGACTGGCTATGGAGGTGGATGGAAAAGAAGACCAGGAGAGGGAGGAAGCAGAGCGAGAAGAGAGAGGAGGGAGAAGGACAGAATGAAAGAGAAACCAGAGGATGCAGACTGCACACAGGAGGAGCCCAAGAAAGGCCGAGGACCTGGAAGTCTCCAGAAGATAACACAGAAGAACACCCAGATGGGTTTGGTGATGGTTTCCAGATCCAGCATCAAAGCCGTGATCTAGGAGAGAACAAATGGATACACTGGACTCCATTTAAATGAAAACCTTGATGTTCCGCACGAGGCAGTGTCGAGAGAATGAGGGCACCGATTAGCAGACTTACTGCTGAAGGTCTGCCGTCCAGATACACAGAGGCCCCTCAGAACCCGGCAGCAGAAAGCAAACATCTGATCACAAAAGAAGAGCTACAGACGGCACATAAGCAGATGCCAAGATGCTCCACGTCAGGAAATGCAGCTAAAACATCAGCAGGGTGCAGGACCTCCCACTCCTGCTAGAACACCAGATCCAGAACACGGACCGCCTAAGACACTGGTGAGGACCCAGAACCGGACTCAGTCGCTCCCGGTGGAGGGACAATGCTCCGGCCCCTCTGGAAGACAGTTTGATTGTTTCTTAAAACTAAACATTCTGTTCATGTGCAGTGCAACCACTGGACCACCTCACTTCTACCCAGAGGAGTCAAACATTTCTGCCTACACAAAAACTTGCGCAAGGTGTTTACAGCAGTTTTAGTCATAATTGTCCAAACCTGGAAGCAAGCAAGATGCCATGCAATAAGAACTAAGCTGTGGTTCATTAAGATAATGGAATTTTACTCAAACGTTAGAGAGCAATGAGGGGCCAGCCGAGAAAAGGCATAAGAAATGTTAGCTGCGTGTTACTAAGCAAAAGAAGCCAAGCTGAGAGGGCTACATACTGTATGGTTTTAATTCTGTGGCGTTCTAGAAAAGACAAAACTTTGCAAACAGGGAAAATATCTATGGCACCAGGGTTTGGAGGTAAAGCAGAGGATTTTCAGAGCAGTGAAATGACTGTGTGTGATTCTGGGATGGTGCTACACACTATTACACACAGGTCCAAACCAGTGTGCAACACAGCGCACACACACACAAATGTACACACAAGAATGAGCCCCAGTGCCAACCGTGGACTGGGGGGTCAGGATGTGTAAGTGTAGGGTCTTGCGTTAGCTACCTTGGCATCACTGTGACCAAGTACCTGAGACAAACAATTTAAAGTAGAAAAGGTTTATTGTGCCTCATGGTTCCAGAGTCCAGCTAACGCCAAGGCAGAAACATCATAGCAGAAAGGCATGATGGGAAAAAAAGAAAGGCATGATGGGGAAGAGCTGCTCACCCCTGACAGATAGGAGGGGGAAGCAGAAAGGAAGTGGCTGGGGATGAAATACAGTTCCCGGGGACACACTTCCATGTTCCACCACAGCCAGTCAGATTCCACCTCCCATAAGCCCACTGAGCCCACTGAGCCACAACTTTCCTCAATGGATTAACCCACTGGAAGAAGTTAGAGCCCTCAAGACCCATTCAGTTCCCCAAATCCTATCAGCTGACAACCAAACCCTCAACACAGTGGGTGACATTCTGGCTCCCAAGCATCATCCATGAGGGCTGGACCACTCCGGCGTGGGCGCCGATGGGGGGAGGCTGCACAAGTTGGGGGCGGTGGAGTACATGAGAATTCTCTGTCCCTTCCCCTAAATTTTACCGGGGACTCTAGAAGTGCTCTAAAAAGTGAATTAAAATCTTTCAAAAACAAATAAAATCTGGGGCTGGGGGAGATGCGGATTTGAAGCCCAGGCTATGGCTCTGAGCTGCTCTGCCGAGGTAGTTGGGAGCGGATGGTCCCGCAGGTGGCGGAGTCCCCTCAGCTGAGTGACTGCTCGTCAGAGCATCAGAGCCCAGGTGAATTCCTTCAGCTTCCCTGTCCAGCAGGAATCCCTCAGCCCTTGTACCCACTAAGCTGTCAACGGCCCCTGTGGGGGCTCCTAGGACCCAGTGTGGTCTTGACCACAGAGTGTGGTCGTGCCCCAGACCACGTCTTTCTTTCCTATTGGCTGCTTGGTCCATGGCACAGAAAGGAGACATTGGGTAGATCCCAGAGGGGCCCGTGGTCTTGACCACACCCAGCTGCTTCAGTCCAGGAGAAACAAAGAGCTTGGAGTTGAGGACTGAGGTGATGGAGGCCACTGTCAGGCAGTCATGTTCCCAGAATCCTCTGCTCTCTCTCCTTGGCACAAGTCTCTCAATAACCACTGAGGCTTCCTTTGTGGCCAGGGATGTGATTTTCTTTTTATAAATGCTTGAAAAGGACATGTCTTCTCTAATTGTGGGTTCTACAAGTGTCCATTAGATCTTGGTTGTTAATTGTGCTGCTCCAATTTTTCACGTTCTTATTTACTTTTCATCTCTTTTATCTCTCAATTATGAAAAAGAAACTCTTCCACTGTAATTGTGGGTTTGAGGATATGTTAAGTGTGTATAAGTTTAAAATTATTCTAGCTCTCTTGGGAATCAAATCTTTTAACATCACAGTGTAAGCTTCTTTATTTCTGCAAGTGCTATTTGCTTAAAGTCTTTTTTTCCAGATAATATTATGCAAACTTACCTTTAATATTTGCCTGGCTTCTGTTTTTTTTTTTCTATTTCTGTACTTACTGTTCGAGCTGTTTTTTAAAATAAACAATGTATAGCTGGTTAGTATTTTATTTTTGCTTTTAATCCAATAAAACAGTGCCTTTTACTGATGTTACTGACATAGACATATTATGTCTGCTGATAGATTTAGATCTAACATCTTACTTTTGTACTATTTGTCACATTTGATCCTTTTGTGCCTCCTACCAGCATATCTGAATTTTGTTTAATTTCCTGTTCTATATTTCTACGGTTCAGATGCTATACATTGTGGACCAGTTATGTTAGTGTCAACACTGAAAATGTTAACATGTCCATTCCTTCACTTCAAGCTAATTGTGGATATTTGAATTAATATCACTTTAAGAACACTTTTATTCAGATTATCCACAGTATTGTTTCCATATGGTTTATACCCTCAAAAACACTCTTGCTGTTATTTTTTTATAATTACTCCATGTATATTTACCTATATCTGTACCAGTTTTTTTCACCATTTATTATATTTCACTGCTCCCATGGGATTTTGTTCCTTCTTTCCAAAGAACGCACATTAGTAGTTACTTCAGCAGGCCAGTTGAGTTATTGTTTTTGTTTCCTATTTGGAAGGATTTATTTCAGCCCTCATTCTTGGATGATATATGGGTATAGAATTTTGTTATCATTACTGTATTCCCAGCGCACTAAAGATAATTACGTTTATCTATTGCTACTGAAAAGTCTAATGGTAGGACTTTGTTAATAATCTTTCTCTTCTAATTGGCTAAGATCTTCTCAGTTGATTACAATAGTTTATGTGTATTGGGCATCATGACATAAATTTACTTTTACTTACCCCACTTGGGGATAGTTGTACACTTTGGATCTAAGGATTCATGTCTTTCATCAATTATGGAAAATACCCATTGAATGATATGTAAGTCCAATTTCCTCTGCTTTTTTCTGCTAAAATTCCTATTTCATGTTTGCTATAACAGCAGTTTGGCAAGGAGTCTCATGTACTCCTGTCTCTTGCCATGCAAGAAAGCCATTACCAAAAACAGACTCGGCCTTGGACCAGAACTTTGAGCTAAAATAGACCTCTTTTCTTCATAAAATACCCAGTCTGTGGTATTATGTTATTAGCAACAGAAGACTGACTGTATAATTGACCTTTTGTTGTTGTGACAAAATTCCTAAGAAAAACAACTTCAGTGAAACAACGGTTTTATTACGATACAGTTTCAGTGCGTGGTAGGCTGGCTCTATGGCTGCCAGGCTGTGATAAGGCAGCAGCACTGTGGTGGAAGGACATGGTGGCGGAAAGCGCACAGCAGACCAGAAGAGGACAGAGAAGAGAAAGGAGCCCGGGGCCAGCTACAGTCCTCAGGGTCACATTTGGTGACCCACCTCCCTCAGTGAGGCACCACTCCTGTCCCCATCACCCCCCAGTAACGACCCCATTACTGGATTACTCCACGGATGGAGTTGAAGCACGTGTGGCCCAGCCAGCCTCTAAGGCCCCCACTCTGAACCTGGCTGTGCTGGGGATCGAGCCCTCAGTCCACAAGCCTTCGGGGGTGCCCGTCACGTGTAAACCATCACCCAGATCAGGACAGGGCTGGAGCGGAAATAAATGACGAGCTTAATAGGTGTCTGAAGATGTCCCCTTGGGGAAGAAATTCTCCCTGACTGAGAGCTGGGAGAGGAAAGCACAGGGGCTGGACCGCTGCCAAGCACGCAGATCTGCTCCAGCACTGGGACACAGGCATCCGTGAGGCGTGGATTCCACTTCAGGGATACACAGACCTAGAACGGCCCTTTAATTTAAGGGGGAAACTGAGGATCCCAGTGGCTCACCCAGTCATTAGCAAAGGTACAACACAGTAACTGCCATGGCCAGAAGTTGCTTCTAGACAGCAAGTATGCCCCAAGGTCTTCATAGCTTACAAGGTTTTTCACAGCAGTATAGTAGTCCCTCCTTTTAAAGATGGGAGACCAGGACTCAGAGGGTAAAATCAGGGTGACTTCACTGCATCTCCGCTTCTTCACCTCTCAGGAAGGATCATGATTCCAGCCTCTTGGGGTTGGTGTGAGAATTAAATGAGCAGGTCTACATGCCGTCCGTGCTGTGCCCCACCCACAGCCTCCCACTGCTTCTTGTCACCCTACCACAGTGCCTTAACTTCCTTCATTGCTGGAAACTCTGAAATTATACATCTGTTTATCTGTATGCATCTTTATTATGTCTCCCCCGAAGATCAGGCATGCCAGGAGGGCAGGACCGTGGCTATAACCTCGTGCCCTGGATATGCTGGCACTTGATAGATACTGCTTAGGTTTGTGAGTGTCTAAGCAAGAGGTGAAGGTTTGACTTCGGGGGACTCCTGGGGTTCACCTCGCCAGCCATGGGCCACACAGCCACTGTGACCCACAGGCCACGCCACTCACCAGTCAGTCATAACAACAGTTCTGTCTTGTTCAGACTCATCTCCTCCCACGTGTCCTCATCCCTCAGCTATATTTCTCCTGTGCTCCTGATACATTCTGCCTAGTCCTGCAGATAGAATATCTGCTGGCAATCACCGATTTGCTGATCAGTCTGGAAGAGTTTTGTTCGTAGGCAAGGACTAAGCTAGTTATCTATAAATCCCTAACAAGTGCCAGGCATCTGACAGGTGCTCAAATACATGAAGGAAGATGTGTATTAGCTTCCTGTCACTGGGACAAAATACCTTGGGAAAACAGAGGGAGAAAGGTTTATTTTGGGTCAGTTTCCAAGGTTTCCATCCATGGTTAGCTGGCTCCATTGCCTTAGATTGTGCTGAGGCAGAAAACATCGTGGCCCCCGGCAGCAGAGAAGGAGAGAGGGAGGGAGGAAGACAGGGACAGAGACAGAGACAGAGACAGAGACAGAGACAGAGACAGAGACAGAGACAGGAGAGAGCCTGGTTGGCTTCTTCCCTCTGCATTTGCTCCAGCTGGGTCCCCAGCCTATTGGCTGATGCCGCCCACATTCAGCAAGGGTCTCCACCCTCGGCTCCCTGATCCACCGGCCAATCGTCGTTGGAGACATCCCCCCCGCCCCCCGCGCGCACCTGGGAGCAAGCTGTCAGCCAAGAATAACTATCACGAGATAGCTCCAAGATAAGGTTTCTAAAAGTAAGACACTAGACAGGCTAAATCTGAATGTGGGGCAAACGAGGAATATTGTTTTGTAGAAGAAAATGTGCCGCCCCCAGCCAGGATACTCCAGTTGCCAGGGTGACAGTTCTTGTTCCAGTTCTGGCTGCTTCCGCCTCTTAGAAACAGCTGGTCATTGCGAGGTTTACCTGGTCACTATCATGCATATCGTAAGAACCAAAGACACCCTAGTACTCCACCTTGGTTACCAGCGTCCCCCCACCCCGCACCCCCCACAACCCCACAAAAACCTCCCTCCCTGGGCTTTCCAGGCCCAACGTTTTGAGGAACAGTTGATTCCTAGTCAGTGCCTATCTGACATTAAAAGAATCTGCCTCCACATCGTGGGTGTTATTTCAGCGTCTCTACTTGCCAGTGAATTTTGGCGTAAGCGTATCCCGAAATATGGCATGTGATATACTTACGGGGTGTGATCGGAACCGTAGTGAATGTTTACATTAAGACATTTAGTAGAGTAAAAGACTCATTACCAACACAGCCGCCGTCACTTTCAATGTATTTATCCCATTTTCTTGCAAGACCTCTTTCATGGGAGTCTTCATTACATTGTTGTGGCTGCCTCCTAGGTATCTTGAATGGATTCAAAACATTTCCCTTTTATGGTCATTTTGATTTGGGGGAAGATCTGGAAGTCACATGGTACCACATCCGGTGAATAAGGATGAAGAGATACAGTAATGTTTTTACAGACCTGTCTGTCTTTCTGTGGGGTAGCACTCCGCAGCATTCACTGTATTTTTGACCACACTTTATAAAGACATTCGCAAAAGAGAACTTTCCAGAACTGCCCCAGAAAGTGACAACAATGATAGGATAAGTGTCTGGGAAGTGAGTGGGAATATCTTGAGGTATATTAATGGCAAAGTTTACTCAATTACTCAAATAATTTTTCTGAGACAGTCTTGCTATGTAATCCAGGCTGACCTCGAGCTATCTAACCCAGGCTGGCCTCAAACTTGCAGCAACCCTCCTGCCTCAGCTTCATGAATGTTTAGGATTATATGCCTGGGTCACCACTCTAAAGAATTTTTCTTGAAAACATGCACCATATATTTGGATCACCCTTTGTATACTAAAAGTCATGTATGTGAGACTGAAGTTTAACTAGACACCCTAAATCTAGCAACTTACAGATTAGGCACCTAGAGTGACAGGAAGGGGAAATGAGACAGAGAGGCCAGGCTTAGGTACGGGTCTGGACTGGCTGGGAAGTGGGCACAGCCGGCAATGTCTTGACCAGAACAGTGGATTCTCAGGTGTGGCCTTGAAGCAACTGACCTAGGAGGGGCAGGGGTGGAGGGTCAAGGGCCTTTCCTCGAGGGACACTTAGGGAAGGCAATATGAAAGGTCCAGGGCTTCAGAAATATGAAAATAGATATATTTTCTGCATCCCAGAGAGTTCCCTCATGCCCATTTGTACTCTGCACTATTTTTAAACATCTTGCTGAATTAAAATTTAATTAAATAAGAGTGATCCTCATGGGCCTGGGTCTGGTCCAGGTACATAATTTTCATGACCACAAGAAACACTTTCACACCTAGGCTAGGGGTGGCTTCCTGCCCAGGCCCATGGGTCTTTTGCAGCCTGTGTGGTGGTGGCTGGCGGGGACACCACAGGAAGGACCTTGGCTTTGGTGTCTTGATTCTAACCAGGTGCTCAGGTATCAAAAGCAACAGCATTAAATCCCCCTCTCCTTCAGTGCACCTGCAGCACACCACTCACCACACACACACACACACACACACACACACACGCCCTGGCAAGTTGCCTAGCCCCTTTGCAATAAAGTGCTAAGACAGACTGCTCTTCAAAGCCACCCCCACTCTGGTCCCAGGGCCTGTCCTCCCAAACAAGGGCTCTGATCAAGTAGAGCTAGCCCTTGACTTTGTCTATAAAGATTTGTCGGTGGCCACTGCCCCCTGGTGGAAAATCTGAGACATAACAAAAAGTATGTCTGCAATTCTGTGGGTTTGGTAGGCTCTGAAGTATTCCACCAGGGAAAGAAAGGGATTGGATATGACCCAGCCATCATGAATCCTGTACATAACACCTGAAAGGCACATGGATTCTGTGCTCCTCTCACCCCTAACCGCAATTTAAGCATTAGAAAATATCAGACCAGCTCACAGGAAGGGACCACAGCAACCACCGCAGCGGAGATCCCTCCTCAATGAGGGAAGGGAGGAGAGGAAGCAGACGGTGCGCACACACCGCATAGGATCCCAGATAGAGACCGGGTCCAAGAGAGGACGCTGGGAGGCTGCAGGTGATCCCAGGGAAGCTTGGGCTGAGTCCACGGCCGTAGCATAGGTTTGTGATGTAGCTCTGTGTTTGCGGGACAATGGGTGGGGGGTCCACACTACAGGAGACGTGCGAGGCCCCTGCCACAGTGTGTGCAACTTTTCTGCTAGTCTAGAGTTATTTCAGAAGGAAAAGCAAACGAAAAGATATTTTCTACTATTGTCAGCACTCTGGGAGGCTGAGGCAGGAGGATTACAAACTCAAGGCCAGCCCAAGCACCTCTGAGAGACCCTGTTTCAAAATAAAGAAATGAAAAATTAGCGATGGAGGTGGAAGGGGTACTGAGGCCGTAGCTCAGTGCCAAGGTCCTGAGTTCAGTGCCCGATGCAAAACCATTCTGCTGGGCAGGAAGCCCTGCTCCGCGCACCCTGGGGATGCAGCCCCGTCTGTGGGAACTGTGTGATCCAGAAGGTGCGAAGGCCCAAGGGGCAGGTGAGCCTACACTGGGGAGGGGGGCGCGAGGGGGGGGCAGGCTGCCCGTGGGCAGTGGCTGGCGTGCACTCAGAGGCAGGCCACAGCAGAGTCCAGAGAGTGGAGGCAGAGTCACCAGTTCATCCCACGCAGGGTGCGCGACCCAGTGGGGAGTCAGGGGTGCAGCCAGCGGGACTCAGGAGGGGGCGTCAGGTCCAGGTCTCCCTGGGTGAGCTGGCAGGGAACGGGTGAGTCCGGGTGTCTCTCTTGCCGGCCGCTGAGCCCCCAGGGTTGATCTCCAAGTCTGTCTGAAGCGAGTCCTGCGGGCTGTCACCCCCACCTCCGCCTGCCCCGCTGCACTCAGCTCCCCCTTGGCCTCCTCTGCTGGCCCCGGAGAGGCGACTCCGCTAAGGAAGCTCCGACCCGCTCGCCAGAGGGATGGGGTGGAACCCTGGATGCCTGGCTGCTCAGTGTCCCAGGGCATGGGGACAGCCTTGGTGGCCCTCCCTGGACACTGCAGACGCAGGCTCTCAGACGTTCCGGAGTCTGCACGCAGATGTCAGCTTCCCAAACCTCTGCCCTCCACCCGCTGAGCTCTTCCTCCCAGGAGAACAGCGCCTCCACCCCAGGCTCCCTCCACCTTGGCGTGGCTGCCTCCTCCCTTCTCTGTTCTGGGGCTCAGGGCTCTCCCGCCTGAAAGAGCAAACCGCAGAGCCCCTGGCTGGCCTAGGCTCCTCTCCGACCACATGTCTTTTCCACCTTGTGGCTCCGCCTCTGAGGCCTGATCTCTGCCCTGCCTCTGTAAGTTACTCGCAGTGCCCACCAGTGGCTGCCCTGATTCCAGCCATCACACCACCACCCGCCCACGGCTGGGTCAGAAACTTGCTCGTCCTTGACTTACTTGTACCCCACATCTATCCAGCTATCCCCAGGTCCTGTCAACCTTGTTCTTCAGCAGTCCATGACCTTGTCCCTCCCGCCTCCGCACTGGCCACACAAATCATGGTCTTCCGTGACTCTGCCTGTGCCGCCTTCCTCCCACGGCCACATAACTGCGGCAAAGGACCCCCCCCCCAAGGGACTGACTCACTCGTCACTCAGGAGCTGGACACTTGTCACGCTGCTTCATCCTTCACCACCATCCTGTCCCCTTGAGATCCCAGGGACATGTGCTGCGTGCTCCTTCTGGCTTCTGCGTCTCTGTTCCTGCGGTCACCCTCCCTGGAACAGCCTCCCGGCACCCTGACTGCCAGCCATCAGTCATGAGGGTGTCCCCTGCCTCAGGCATTTCTGGGTCACCTGAGCGTGGGATGGGCCCTGCGTGTAAGCTGCTTGAGACGGCACACAGCGGGTGGCTTCTTGTGGCGCCCCAGTGCCAGGCTGGAGGAGGCCTGAAGACGCTCATAGTGGAGAATCAGTGGGTGACTGGGAAAGAGGGATGGAGAGAGGGGCTTAAGAGGACACTAGGTCCTGGGAGCTGAGCTGGAGCGGACAGAACCTGAGCGAAGGGTGAGCTCAGTGCTGGGGCAGGAGTGGCCTGGGGGGGGGGGCATTGTGCATACAACCGGAAATGGAAGCTGCAGCCACAGATCTGGGAGTCTGCGGCTCTCTGTGGGAGGAGGGCATGGCCAGAGTGGCTGCAGGCGCCAGGGCTCCCTTCTCTGGCTGCCCTGAGAGAAGCTGTTTCTCCAAGCGTGGGTCACTGGGTGCGGGGCGGGTGCATGCTGCTGCCCCTACCGGTGCCCACCCCGCTGCCTGCTGGGGGCAGGGAACAGCACCCCCAGGAGGTGAGGACTGAGGCGGTTTTGCCCGGAGCTGGCCAGGATCGAGTTAGTGACATTGGCAAGGCACTGGCTGCAGTGAGGGGAGGCTCGGTTGTGGACTGAACCGGCAGGGGAGCACCATGGCCTGGGCAGGCGGTGCCACTGGACAGGGACAGGGCCTGGGTGCTGGCCGAGCACTCACCGCACAGGCAGGCCATGCGGTCTTGGGCTGATTCCCGCCTCGGAATGGGACCGGACCGGGGCTTCTCCTTAGCCGCAGCTCAGGCCTGGCTCCTGGAGGCACCCAGTGCCCATCCGCACAGCTCACAGTCCCGGTGCAGAGGTGTCGGGCTCCGTGTAAGGGGGCGCGGTGTCCGAGGGCTGGCCTGGCGGCCTGTTTACAGTGGCGGCCTTGTGTTGGGAGGGAGCCTGTGACTCAGGGTGCCCGCCACTGAAGGGGTCACCGGAGGGGGATTCTGCCCAGATCAGTGGAAAGGTGCTCAGCGCTCATGGGAAACCAAGTTTCTTTCCAAAACGTGTTACAAGTCAACAGCAGAGTCCGTACACAGAGAAGGCAAGAGTGAAGGAAGCAAATGAAAATGTGTGTATTTATACACGTTAGCTGACGCGTCAAAGGATGATACAGCACAGAACATGCGAGTGGTAAAAATTACCCTACTCAGATAAAAAGATGAAAATAAAACGTGACAACTTGTATGAAGAAGTTCGTCTAACACAAAATGAGAAAGGGTTGAAAGCAAATGGCTGGTCAAAAATAAAATACTGGAAACAAAATATAATGCTGGGGTTCTAAAAGGAAAGTGGGTTAGTAATGTTATGATCAAAGGACAATTTAAAACAAAAAGTAGTACACAGAATAAAGGGTCATTATACAGAGAAATGATGTAACAGATACATCATTAAAACCTTACGCACCAGTGATGAAACACACAGGGGGAAAAGGGAATCCCCCTCCCACCAGCCGCCCGGGAGGACCGGTGGCCACAGGCTCGCCCGCACAAGCAGCTGAGGCCCAGGGCCGTGTCCACCCCAAGTGCAGCTCTCGGCACTGTGTGCGTGACTGAGAAGCCAATTTTTAAATTTTATTAAGATTTAAATGTAAAAGTTGAAGCAGCGTAAAATATCTTTCTGCTAAACCCAACTCTTGTTTTGGTAGAATTCCATTTTACCATCATTCTCGAGGATTTAGCATCCAAATTTAAATGTGCAGTAAATGTCAAACACTGATTTAAAGACTGCACAAATAAGACTGCTAAATAGTGTATGAATTTGTGTATTTTATGGTGAAATATAGTAAGAACTGGAGTATACTGGGTGAAAATATATTGTTAAAATGAACTTCACCTGTTTTTATTTTTTAATGTGGCTACTAGAAAATATAAAATTACATTTATGGTTCACATTACCTTTTTATTGAACAGTACTGCCCCCCAAAATAGGACACATTTTGTTGAGGGTTTCAAAGAATGTTTGTAAAAACCCACCATTACTAGGTTGTGCTGTAGAAAGAGAATATTTTTTATAGTAAGACAGACTTTAAACCCAAAGGGAATTTTCCTTAAAAAAAAAAAAGATCAAAAATTAACGAATTAAGTGTAAATATACAATGAAAACATTAAATGTCAACACTTGTCACATGTAAGCAACTTAAGCACAGGGCTAGGTCAGTAATTTTTATCTCTCTTTTGGAGAAATCTGCGACTCTGACAAGGGCTCTCCTAGAAAATGCATATATGTAAAGAATTCTGCATATAATCTGAAGGCCTCACACTTCCAGAAGCCCCCAGGTTATACATGGCTGTATTATAAAACATGAAATTAATTATGCAGCCAATTAAAATTCAAGAAATATGACACAAAAACTCTTGCAGGATAAAGGAAAAAGAGTAACAAGACAAAGGCAGGATAAAAACAGCAAAATTGTTAAATCCATGAGCTGTATCTTCACAAAAATCAAACAGAACTGAAAGTAGCCAGCTGCTGCAGTAAGCACTCGAGGATGACGGGGCCCAGGTACTGAGAAGTCAGGAAGCACGTCCTCCACCCAAACCAAGGCTCACAGTGAAGGGCGGATCTGGTACAACTGCAGTGACACATATGACCCTGGAAAATCCTGAACCGGTAAAACTGGCAGACGATAACCCAAATCAGCACAACGTAAAAATAAATTTGTTTTTCTAAACTGCCTCCTCCAAAAGCACCAGGATCATAACAAAGTCACTGCCGTGTAAGATGATCTTGCCCTGCGTCACACAAAATGGCTGTGAGGTGACCATAGTGCACCCCGAGAAGCAAATATGACCTGACCCCACACCTGGCAAGGGACAACTTCCTAAGCTTGGCAGCAAATATTATCTCCTCTACAATTAAAACTCATGTACTTAAAAGGATCAGACAGCAAATTAGTTATGTAAATAATGTGGATAAATTAATAACAACATCAAGAGCCCCAAGTGAACCGGTAAGATTTAAATAAGAGTTAACTTGAAAATACTTACTGAGAAATGTTCAAGCTCAAATTAAATAACAATCACTATTTTACATGTTAAATTACTTAACTTGCCCCCCACCCCCAAACAGTTCCTGTGTGTGTTTCCCCTCAGCTTCTCATCATAGCCTACGGTGGCCAACTTCCTGTTGTCTGGCTTTACGAACAGGTGGACTGAAGCAGGTTGAAGCCCCTGGCGAGGCCAGCAAGATGCAGGGTCACTGCAAGCAGCAGGTGAGTGGAGCACACTCTGGGACAGTCGGGCTCGGCTGGACCAGGTGGTGTAGCGGTGCTGAGTCAGCAGGCTGACACCAGGTGCTTTTTGCATTTTGTTAATTGGGGGGGCCCTCCCCATCTCGTGGTACCTTACACTTACACTTTTACGAGAAAAACCACAAATTTTATCCACCGTATTCCTAGACATCGAACTTCCTTCTTCATCAACTGCTTTCTTACCTGTTTCATTACCTCGGAATTGTAGCCAGAAGCAATGTGTCAAGAAAAAAAAAATTCCTTTTAAACTTGGCCTGCGAATTTCAAGCAAAGTAGAAAAAGACTGGTAATTCTGGTTCCAAGCAGAGCTAGATGCTCAAGGCAAACACTACATTCCTGTAATTACCGGACCCCACAGAATTTTCTAATATTGTCTCATTAGGTATTAATGACACGAATAATTCCTGTTAGGGTGACCATTTTATCAAGGGGACATAAACAAGAGAAGCATTTAACCCCAAGATAACACATTAATAGATGATGATTGCATTTCGGTAGAGTTGCAGCATTTGGTGAATTCCAAAGCTAAAGGAGTTTTTTCCCTTTTTCTGCACTGTGTAAACAGAAGACAGCAAGGCCTGTTTTCAGTATGGGGCTCACACTTCAGCACTAAATGCTGAGAAAGCTCTTAAAAACGCCTACTGACTGGACTTTCGTAAGGGTTCTTATGGTTAAGAAAAATCCTTTGATACCTGTGACATGTTCCTTGTCCCATCACTTCCTGAACTGCAGGACGGAAAATGATGTGATCTATGGCTGGGGCACAGGAGCTGCTGGCAAGCAGAGCTTGAACGAAGCCAATGGCTGGAGGCCGAGGGCTCCACACGGGCCAACTCAAGTTTCTCTAATTATCAAACATTCAAATGCATTCATAGATCATTTTCCTACCTCCAGGAGACTTAGCTAGAGTTTCTGAATTGGAGCAGCTAACGGTAGTAGTGAAAACAGCAGAGCCAACACCTGCTTGTTAGATAAAGCATCACCCAGTGCAGAAGCCAAGTGCCAAGGTAATGGACACCTGTAAGAATGCCATCTGACTCTGTGATCCAGATGACACAGGAGTCACCTGACCAGACTACAAAGGGTCTAGGAAATATGTGGCTCTGGCCTAACACTCCTGGCAAGCACCACCGCCAACAGACAAACTACAGAAGGTAGTGGTGACTGGACTGAACCCAGTATTACCCTTTAGCCAAGACTCTGGCCTCACTTCTCTGTCTCCAACACAAACATAGTACACAGACAGAGCTTGTCAGTGTGCGAAGTGTTGCTCAGGAATCATGCTCATCCCTAAGTTGTCAACGAAACAATTGAGGCTCAGTTTTCTCTGAAGTTCGGACAATGCTATAGTCCCATGGTGTACTTCTAAACAGATGGAGAAGCCTTTCAAATTCAACTTGGTCCTGCAAACTCTGGCGAGTGGGTCGTCCCCAGTTTAGTGAGAGATTCCACCAGGGAAAGTCAGCGAATGGGCCCGAGAAACCCCTCCCCACTGCCGAGTGGTCTTCCCTATTTTGTGGACCCACGGCAACACAGCGGAGGACATGTAGTCGGCAAGGGACTTTCTGGTATGTGGTTTGCCAGATGGCAAAGTACCATCTCCAGCCTGCAAACTGGACAAACAGCGAGACATTTTGTCATTGCTAAGGAACATCAAAACAGAAACTGGCTGGAGCAGTGCAGAGAACGGAGGCAGAACATCAATACAGACTTCTAAGTTGTTCCGGGGCTGGCTGCAGCCCTCCAGGCAGGAGCCGCCCCTACATCTGACCTGCATGACGGCAGCTGAGGATCCATTCGCCAGGGATCCCCACGGGAGGCCCTGTGTGTTAGCTTCTCCTCTCTGGCGTCAGACTGCATTTGTGCCTGGAGTGGAGACCATCATTCCAGAACAGCTGCCTGTGACTGGGGCAGTGAAACACTTCCTTCGACCCATGACACATACACCCTTGAACAGGTGTAGGTAATTTCCTTACAAAGGCAGGGTGGGAGGGAAAAGAGCCACTCAAAGTTTCAGTAATTCAATAATTTATTCCTCTAAAAAAGTGTGTAAAAGTATATAGCTCTCATCCACAAGGTATATATGAATGACATTTAAAATGGAGGCCTTTTATTATTGTTTCTTTTTATCAAAGTCTTTTAGTGTACTGTACCAGCGCTATACTGTAGGTTTTTTTTTAAATGAACTTCACATATTTTTGTATTCTTTCAAATTGTTGGCTATATATAAAAGAAGCTCACTGCAAAATGCTTGAAGGAAAAAAGGAAACAAAAGGAATTCAGAACTTTCCAGAAATGTACAGCTTTTACATTTAAAAAAGGTTCTGAAATATACATACAAGCATGCTGGACAATCCCACCCTTCTCCCCTCCCCACTCCCCCTTCTTTTTAGTTCAAACCATGGTAAGAGTTCTGATTTCTGCAGAATTTCCAAAATTAAAAATAAAAAAAAAAATAAAGTAACTTTTCACTCTGTAGCAAATCCAGGGCTTGTACATTTCAGATTAATTCAGTAAAAAACTCACAAGTAAAATAATGCATATTTAAGGGAAATATTATACAGACTTTTTCACACAGAAGTACATAATAAGATTTTTTAAAATCTATTGCCATTCATTTATTTTTGCACAAAAACGTATAAATATGTCACCAGCTTTTCTTAACTTAAAAAACTTAAATAAAAGACACCAGATGAAAACTACCCTTTGCTGCCTTTTTTAAAATTTTTTATAGGGGTTTTTTTGTTTTTTGTATTTTTTTTTCTTTTTCTGCTTAGAACTGGGTTTCTAGGGAAGAAAAGCCCCTGCTTTAAAAACAGCCCGTTTTAAAAAAAAATTCAAAGTTCTGATGAATTCGGGAAAAAAACAACCCCAAAGTGGTAAAAGATTACAAATATCTACTTTACAATTTGTCTTCTCACCAAGATAATTTTATACAAGTTTACAATCTTCATCATCTTATGCTCTTCAAAAGGCCTTGAGAATTTTCCTTTCTAATTAAGAAAAAATAGCACTGCAATATTTTTAAAGTCAATTTTACACTGTACACATTAGATACAAATGGTTTCATATATCAGATTTTTTTAACCTATACATTGCGAAAGTCGACCCCTCCCCCCCGCAATTGGTGGTACAGAGAACAAAATTATCCATTTACAAGTGATTTCTCTGCTTTCACATTCCCACCACACAACTTTTTTTTTAATATAATGTTTTAAACGTTAGATTATTTCAAGAAAAATACTTTTACAAAATCATATCAATTATTAGATTTCTCCTTTTTTGTTAATAACCAGGACATAGAAGTCTCTTGGAAGAACTTTAAAATTTGCATGATTCTCTCCACATTTGACAAGAGCTCAGCGCTGGCCTTGGCCTGGTCCTGGTCCTGGTCCTGGTCTTGGTCGGAGAGATTCCCGGAGGCCGGACCACACCCACCGCCCTCAGACAGAAACACACACAGCAACACAAGGTTAGAAACAGGGTCTCAAAGACAACCCTCTGGGCCCGGAATGAGGAGTCATAAAATACTTCAGTTAGCCATTAATGCTTTAAAAAGGCATTTGTAAAAAAGTTCCACCATGAAGGCTCAACTTCAAGTACTAGATTAATGGTTAAATTGTGATATTTCTTTGAAATAATATTCCTATGGTCCAGAAAAAATTTACCATATTTATAACTGATTTTCTGAGCAAACACTTTCGATTGTGATATGTACACGAGTCCCTTTTGATCTAATGAGAGGAGAGACCTGGCTTTCAGTAAGAATTCACTAGAAAAGGTGTTTCCGTTGTGGCTATAGAAAACTGATTAAGGTACTTGCCCCCACGGCTCTGGCTAAGCTTGACTGCCTTCATTAAAAAAGTGTTATTCTTCATGAATGCTGGCCGTGGCATGGCAGAACTTTTGAAACCCAGTTTGTTCTTAACAAAACCTATTGCTGGGTGGTTTTGAATAATGACATCTTAGGCATGATCTCCCCAATTTGTTCTCACTCCTTTTCCGGCATCTAGGACAGAGGTATGTAGTCAAAGAATCCTATGGTGGATCTCAGTTGGGTTTCAGCTACTGTACCTGGTCCTCAAGAGTTAAAAAATTAAAAGTCACAAAAACCATATGACAAAACAACTTAAAATAAATAAACGAAATGAAGCTGTCCCCAGACCTTTTGTATCCACACACAGGTAAGCAGTCAACCAAAGCACTCATGCCAACCTGGACGGGAGCACTAGGGAGACAGAAACCCCAGAAAGAAACTATGTACTTGAGCTGGTTCTTATTTGTAAAAAGTCCCAGGTTATGGAGTTCAGGGAACCCACAGGCCATACACCAATAACGAGAGGATTTCATCCAAGGGGCTGGGCTGCCCCGTCTTTAAACAGAGGCTGAGAACACAGACTCTTGTGCAAAAGGACACTGTCTCTTCTGTTCCCCTCTTAAAGCCACTGACAACTACCACTTCCTGTGGACCAGTGGCTGGGGCTGCACACACCACACACTGGCTGGAAGTCACTGCTTACAGAAGTTTCCAGGTCCACGAGAGAAGTGTCAAGGAGTCAGTGTGGTAATGAAGACTGCAGAGTGGACAAGGGCCTGCTGGAAGGCATCACAGTGCAGGACTGTGGAGAGTGGTCTGCAGAGAAGGATGTGGGGCATTTGCAGAGTGTAGCAGGTTCCTCGCACTGAGGCTGCGAGAGAAGGAACTGAGCCAGAGAGAACAAGTGCTTTTCCAATTAAAGTATATTCATGATGGCATTGTACAACTGAGTGAGCACCACAAAGTGGACGGGAAGGCAGGAAGTGCGGTCCTGGGTGGCTGGGTTGCATGTGAGCCAGGACAGGGCGTTGTACTGCTCCAAAACAAACCTGTCAGAGAGAACACACAGGTCAGGACAGGGGTCATGACGAAGGAAGGGCGGCTTGCTGATTCTAGCCCAACCCCAATCCTAGGGGCAGAGGCCTCAGTCTCCCCTACCCAGTGCTGCCACCCAGTGCCTGCCTCAGGTTCACTTCCCTGTCAGACCTGCAAGGTCTGTTTCAGTAGCAATGGTCTTGTTGAGACAACAAGAGCAGATGTGAGCTGAGATGCACTGTAAGTACAGACACATGGTTCACTGACTTCCTGGGTTACAGAGCATGTAGCATCTTCAGAATATTTTATACTAATTATATACTGAAATGTTGTTTTGGGTACATTAAGTCAAACAAAATATATTAAACTCACCAAAAAATAACTTTACTGGTTTCTTTTTAGTATTTTAATGTGGCTAGTAAAAAATTTTAATTAGACAAAAGCTTACATTATATTTTCATTAGACAGTGTTCGACCAGAGGACTTAGTAGCCAAATATTCATCAGCCAAATCAAATGCAATTTCCTAATCATTTAGAAGTTAGAAGACATTAAAAAGGCTTGTATTATTTTCTGGTATGTGAAAATTTTGTATGGCCTGCTAAAAACAGTACAAGAGAACACTTGCTCTGGGAAGCATTTTGCAAGGGTGGGATTTATATCCTGGTCATTTTACCCTTATATCCTGTCAGGGAGGGTAAAGAAGCACTCTCGGTGCAGAGTACTTGAAGTTCTAGACCCTGTCTTCTAACAATGCCCCTCCTCGTGCCCTCTTCATCACCACGAAGCACCTTGTCTACATCAGGCACGAGGCAACGGAACTGCACAGAGCCTTTAACTGAGCAGCAGATCCCCATCACCCACCCAGTACCTCCTGGGGACGGTGGCGCTCACGGACAGATCAGACACCGCGTGTGCACAAACGGCACCTTTTCCAGGGACACCATGTTTAAATTAAAACACTATGGAAAATCAAGAGCAAAGGGTTACTACACTGCCTTGGTCAGAATCTACCTTAAAACATCTGATGTGGTCTTGGAGTCCAGAGGATGTGGAACCCGCTGAGAACTCCTGGCAGGGAGAAGTTCATCTGTCTGTGCTACAGAGATGTGGTGATGTAGCGAAGCCTGGTGAGAGAACAAAGACCGTTACTTCCCCCATCCAGATCAGCTCAGTACAGCGAAGAAACAGGTCCCGCCGCCTGAGGAGAAGCGCCCTGGGAGGAAGGGCAGCTAGATGCCTGTGAATGTTAAGCTGCTCAATAATCACAACTCTGTATCCTGGAGTGGAAAATGAAGCAAGCTTTGGGAAATTTTTTTTTCTAGTCCACTATGTTTGGCTTTGTTAATGGACACTGTTGAACATAAATATCATGTAAAAAGGCCTCATATTACCAAGCCGCAACAACTGCCACTACTTATCACTGTTTTTGAGTTTTTCTTCCCTTGCAGATTATTTTAAAATGAACCTCAAATATTGCATCATTCTGTCCATAATTAAAACCAGTAATAAATATCATATGCAATAAACATAGAAAGGTTCCTTAATATCATTAATACTAAAGCCATGCACAACTTCCACTGATAATCTAAAAAAAATAAGTCTCTACTATCATGAGCCAGCCCGGTCTATACACTGCAAATGATTAAATGACGGGCCTCTTAATGACTTGATCTGTAGAGGCCTGCGGTCTGAAAATGGATGGATTGTAGCCATGTGGTGCTTTTTAAACATGTTCTCCTATCTTCAGATTTCTCATAAATCCATAGTTGGTTCCAGAAGACTCAACTCAAAGTCCATTTCTTTGGGGTGGGTTGGGCAAGAACGCTTCCTAGCTGGGGCCACGTCCTCATGAGATCACATCAAAAGGCACGTGATGGCTGTGTCCCACTGGACTACTATGAACCATCAGTGGGTTCAGTAGCTCCCTGCACCCATTAGAAAGTCCCCTACCAACCTGTCAGGTAATGGCTTTAACACAGTTTACTTACTAAAAAACTGTGAGACGTAAAGGGCAAAGGAGAGGTAGTATATAAATACTTGATTCTTTCCGCTTACTTTTTAATTCTTAAGTTGATACCCCAGTAGTTTCAAAGGTAACCAGTTATTGTTTTTCAACACAATTATGAACCCAAGGATTTCTTTCAATCTACTGCTAGTGTCCACTCTTTTAAATGATTTAATTGCCCCAACTCTGGCCTGCAGGATTACCATCCAAGTTGACTGGAAAGTCAGTTTTTGACAGAACCTGAATAATTTTTTTTTTTTTTGGATCTTAATAATCTTAGAGCTTCCTTGCTTTTAGGGTGACAAAATTTACCAGGAACATCTTAAATATTTCTTACTTCAGACCATAAATTAATACTTTCTTCAAGCAACCCTGGCTCCTCTGAATGATAAACGGTATTTTAGAAACACAACCTGCTGCCCATAGAGGTGTTTATTGCTAAGCTGCCATTGCTCATACGCTTTGTCAGTAGACACAGCTAAAAACTAAATAAATCTAGGTTTTTCCTAACAATTTTAATTCAAAACCAAGGATGCACAGATTTTTACACTACTTCTTTGGCTTTATATTAAAGACATTATGAAAAACACTTTTCCACGGTCAGTTTTTGGTATTACCTCCCACTGCTTTTTGAGATCTAAGCAGGTGTGCATGTGTGCGTGTGTACTGCATGTGGGTATACATACGTTACGTGTGCCCTGTAGACTACGCTATGCTCTACCCCTAAGCATCCCATCCATAAAAGAACCTTCTTTCCAGACTCTGCCAGCAGAGTAAACTATCAAACCTCTGTTTTTCTAATAATTGATGGGCAAGAAATTGATTTCATTCTTTCATTTTAGGTTCTTACGTATAATCTGCAAGTAGGGGACCTTTATTTGCAACTCTTAAAATCTGAATTAAAAGGTTTCAAAGAACTATAAAAAAGCAAGATTGAGTGTGAGAATTTTTTTTAAAAAAGAGGTTTTATTAGGCAGAATTAAAAATACTCAAGCGGGGCATGGCAGCACACAACTGTAATACCAACACTGGGAGGCTGAGGCAAGAGGATCTTGCAAGTTTGAGACCAGCCTGAGCTACAAAGGTGAGCTCAGGGTCAGCCTGAATTGCATAGTGAGACATTGTCTCAAAAAGAAAACAAAAACAAACCAAAAATAAAATAAAATATACACTAGAAGAGAGTGCGCGCCTTCAAAAGAGGCCTAAATGTGGAACATTTCTAGCCAAACCTTGCCTCCTCTAAGGAAGAGTGCTGACAGTCTGCAGCAAGGGGAAGAGGACAGCTACTGTGGTTCCCCGTGCAGTGTAGCCGGCATAGCTTCCCTGTCGGAAACGCAATGCAGGAGGAGAGCCTGTCCTGCTGGGCCATATGGCTTGCCTGCATTTCAGGCCGACAGAGGTTAACCCTTACCCGGGTTAAGATGGGTTCATTTCGCTGGGATAGTTTTGGGTCCCTTCTCCTTAATTCTATTCCCTGTCTACAGCTGCAGTTAAAGTATTCTCAGACTATTACATATGTGACATGAGAGAAATGAAACAGAAAAGACAACGTGACAGAAACTTCTAATCAAAGTTGAATTTAGGCATAAATCACTGTATCCGCGTAAACTTCAAATATGATCCTAAACTCACCTTCAGGAAGAGAGGGCACTGGTTCTGAGCCTGGGGACATGATGACCAAAACCACTGGGGCAGATGCTCAGCTTTGGCAGTTGATACGAAATACCCAAGAGCAAGAGGCTGCTGCTTGAGCTCCTCTGGTGCCTCTCTAGAGAGGAGACGCTCGCCCTGACTCTGAAAAACAAGGTCCCAACACAATGAGTGGCATTCATCCATCAGTTTACTCTGCACGTGGTAGTGACTGGCCCTCTGCTTGGCAGCACCTCATAAAAAAGTCCCCCGTGATTGAGAAAGGTACACAGGGAGGTACAGTCTTCCTGGCATACTCAGGCATCTGACGAGAACTGCCACTTAGCAGAAGGTACCAGCAAAAGCCAACGTCATCAGTCAAGTAAGTATGGATTTATTTGCTGTGGTTTCTTCCTACAGAATGTAAACTCTGCTCTGTATTACACAATAAACTGCAATGGAGAGATGGCAGTCTCTGGCAGCTAAAGGCTTCACTGCACTTCTGTGCTTTCATCAGCAACCACCAGAATTATAGGCATGCACCCCACTGTCCAACTAACCCCGAGTAGGATGACTGTGACACACGCCAGTGTCTGCATGGCACAGACATTACTGCCCTGCTGGCAGTGTGAGAGTTGCTCACGGAAACACCGTGTCTTCATTTGAAGCAACTCGCTTAATAAAGAGGGTCCCGCAAGAGTCCTACTGCCTTTCTGTAACTGATACTTTCTCATCTTTAATTCTTTTAGTTTCAAGAACTGAAAGTGTGCCTTTAATACAAGCAGCAGCGAGTTGTCAGATTTTCCTAAAATTCTGTTTAAAGAAAGAAAATGTCCTCAATTACTATATCAAACTGTATCAATTGTAAGTGTGTTAAAAAAAGAAAAACAGTGCCGCCTTGAACACTATGTCCTGCTGTAATATCTGAACTGGATATCACAGTGTTTAATGGTTTAGAAAAAGGAAAAACTAAGGCCTCTTAGAAGTCACCTGGCTCTAGGAACTGAAGATTGAAAAAGGCCATGTGACCAGCTTCAGAACAGTGACATTCAATTAAACACTTTAGAGCTGGAGGCTCCAACAAAGGGAGAAAATATAGTACATATCTATTTCTTATAAACCTAACATTATACTTCAATTCTCAACTCTTTGTTAGTGGATAAACTGAATTACAACAGCAGGTTCTGCGGGGCAATTGCAATTATTTGCATTTCACAGCTAAGGTAACTGAAGCAGGCTTGTCCTTGGCCACAAGGCTAGGATGCAGCAGAATGCAAGTTTAAGATGATTCTGGAGCGTGAACTCTTAGCTGCTGTGTAATGTGCCTCTAGAATTCACAGAAACTCTAGCTTAAAACTCCCCAGCATAAAATGTGTGTTTTTGGTTCCTATCACAGCAATCTCTACTGAAGAAATAAATTGTCATTAGTTGACAAATGACTATAAAGGAAATAAAAGACATTTAAATTTCTTCCTTCCAGAGGGGATAAATGGGGCAGGTAGGAACATGAAGGGAGTCTGAGTTGCCTTTCCTTGGTTCATCTGCCCTGTGACTAAACTAATCTTTAAATCATCTTTCTCTTAATCATTCTTCAATGAATTCAATGGTAGGAGAAAAATAAATCCTACCTGACGGAAATCTAAGTCCTTTAAGTCCATTTTTGTGTCTAGAGAAATGAGTATGAGCAGGGATGCTTAAACTTGTCCAGTCTAAAATACTCAATGTAGCTATTTTTCTATGGCTTAACTTATTACTATCATGGCATTAAAATAAAAAGTACAACATACTGGTAAGATATGAATCATCTAGCTTTGAAACAAAATTAACATGAACTATAGCAGAACCTCTTAACTTTTAATCTTTGATTAATCTGCCTCTAAGATCCTTGGGATATTTAAAGATGGAACTAGCTGTAAGCTCTAGATTTTTCCTTAATACTCTAGCATTCGCCTGGACATTTCTACAGAATTAGCTTCCTGACGGCTCCAGCCTTCTCATGGCTCCTGCCAGTCCTTGGCTACAGACAAGGTCAGGACTGCGTAAGGAAAAGCCCAGGCATGCAAAGTGTGTAGTAGGGCCTTCTGCAGAGGAAGCAACCGTCAACAAGGTGTTCCTTAATGAACAGTTACTGTGCATGATAAGTAAGTAGGGCTGTTGGATTAGCCTCTCAAAAGCTACTGTTTTGATAACAAGAAAACACTTTTATAAGTAACAACAAAATAGCAAGTAACCAAAACCAATTTTAGCTATGGCAAATGCTGCAAAAAACCCTTGCATAGAGGTTGGGAGCATAGATCAGTCTAGCATGTGCAAAGGCCTGGGTATAATCCCCAGCAATGAAACACAAGAAAAGCAAAATGTTTGTGTCTATATTAGGACCATTTTTCTGACAAAATTATGCATCAGAAACAATAACACACTTCTTTCAAATTCCAGACTTTACAAAATGGAACTAGGGAGTCATTTTCCCACATTTATTCCTACAGTACCAGGGACTCAGACCTTCAAAACAAAGGTGAGTGTAGTAAAAAGATGATCATCTGTCAAAATTACTTTTTCTAAAGCTTGTGGTTGTTCTAAACAGCCTGCTCCCAATTGCTCTTACCCGACTGTGCTGGAAGTGAGAGCCTACGCCAATTCCAGGAGAGCCTGGGGAGGGAACTGGGGAGGAGTTGGGAGAGGAATGAAGGTTCCCAGTCATTAATATGCCAATGTCATTGTCCATATCATCTGGGAATGGAAGGTCAACAAACATATCATCTAGAAGGGAGGGGAAAAAGCACAACAATTAAAAAGATAATTCATAAACCAAATTTAACCAACACCATGTTTTATGAATGCATGACTCTTAGGGATACAGGGTTAATTGAGATTTAGCAAGTGTCTACTGTGTGTACGGTGTTCTTTCATTCTGTACTCTCTCCAATGACCTCCTAACACAATATTAATAAAGCAGAGAATTTAAGAATATAAAATAAACTGTTCACTCTGTAGAGTCTTCAAAGCAATGCAAAAGAATGGCACCTGAAGCAGCAATGTAATTACTGCACAAAGTTGAAGGTGATACCATCCAAGAACACAGGAGACTCCATCTATGTATCCAATTAGTATGTAAATACTGGAGGCTGAATGTATGCACATTAACAGGTGTGAACTTAACCTGAAATAGGAAGAGTCCTTTTCCAAAGCAGATCAAAGAGCAATGCTCTCATTAAGAAATTCTCTTTCCCATTGTAAAATTAAGATATACTCACAGCAGAACATATAGAAAGTATTAAAAATCCAATCACCATGAACATTTTTGCTATAATTCTTCCTCTTTTTCATACATTTGTAATTTTGTTGTGCTCATGTTGTATAGAAAATCTGGTGTCATCCTTCTCTCCCCACTTAACATGAGTAAATGTTGGCAGTTGGTAAAAAGTCTTCAAAAATAGTACAAATGGGTGTATAATTCCGTTTTGCAGTTTATAAATAACTATTTAAAAATGCCACAAAAGATATTTTAAACCAAAAGAAATCCAACAGAGTAATTATGTGAGGAGTTGCTCTATAGCAAACTAGAGTGCCATAGACTAGCTAAAGGAAGGTACTGTCTTCACAGAGCCTCCTATTTTCACACACTTTAAATCAGATTAGCCAATATTTACTGAAAGAACAGCGTTCATGTGCAGGATACTATCAAGCAGTTATTATTTTTGCCTTTAATGAAAAACGGAGGAAAATGCTTCTTAAAACTAAAAGATTCCCAACCCTCCAGCCCTCTCTTCATATTCCTTATGCTCTTTACCACAACACAGAGCAACACGCAGCTGCCCCGTGGTTCCACATTCCACGCTGTCCCCTGTTCAGGAACAGGAGAGCACTCTAACCACACAGGGACCCTGCTCACCATTGTTGGGGCTGAAGCCATCTTCATTGGGATAGTTGGCTGGAGCCACTTGGATGGTAGACGACGTTGGAAACACCAAGATGTGTGTACATGAAGCATCTTGCGGGGTGTTCAACTGAGATGACTGCATGTTCAGTGCAGTACTTCGGCCAAAAACAGAGCCCATTGTGACAGCATCTTTAAAAAAGAACTGTGTCAATTCCCCTTGTGCAGTTCCAGGCTGTGAACAGCCCTGGAAGGAGTTTTGCAGAGGCCTGAATGGGAGTGGTTTGAGTCTCAGGCAAATATTCTGACAGATACACATTTAAAACACAGACCCCCAGCTGCTTATGTACCTCCAAGAACCTGACTCAGAACACATGCTGATGGTTGCCCAAGCCTTGTTTCAAAACAGAACGAATTCTGTGACCAAAATTGTGGAAAGAATTAAGTTTAACTGTTTTTAAGATAAAATTGGGGTTAAGTCCACCACATATTTTTAAAATCATTTATATTTCTAAAAATAAATTCATTGTCTTTCCTATGGTGGTTGCTTACAATTTATAAAGTACTACTCTTCCAAATAGTATCCATCCTATAAAAATACTACCATTCATCTGGGTA
The DNA here is from genome assembly GCA_004027295.1 of Dolichotis patagonum. Taxonomy (NCBI): domain Eukaryota; kingdom Metazoa; phylum Chordata; class Mammalia; order Rodentia; family Caviidae; genus Dolichotis; species Dolichotis patagonum. The sequence goes on from PVJX010002302.1 coordinate 28,680, forward strand.
TGGTGCACACACCTACAAAACCAGCACTCTGGCTGGGGCAAAGAGGGTCACAAACTCAAGCCCAACCCAGGCAACTTAGTTATACCTTGTCTCAAAATAAAAGAGGTCTGGGAATGCAGCTGACAGCATTCCAGTTTTTTAGCTGAACTCTTTATTCATGGCATCTCACTCAATCATCATAGTCACCTCAAGGTAGCAACTATAACCCCACTGTTTAGAGGACAGAACCGCTAGAAGTTATGGATTTACCAGGTGGTATAGGCAACAGAGGGAACCTAAGTCTAATGGGCAGGACAGTACAGAGTATCTCTCTCTGCTGGACGGATGAACTGTGATCATATTCTCACACCACAGCTCTGCTGACTTTTTACAAGGCCTGAGTGGACAGACTCTCCCACTGACCCAACAACACTGAATCCGGACGGGAAGAACAGACCATAAAGAATAAAACTGCTTAGTTAGAACATTTTAAAATAGATTCATGGCTGCTCTTCAAAAACCAGATTTTCTAAAACTTCTGTGTCCATGTGTCTCAACTATGCACAACTGGCGCTTTCACTTACTGAGAGCTTACTATGTGCCAGCGCTGGGCTGTTTTCCTCTGTGTCTTGCCAATCATCCTCAACCCTAACAAGGACTCTTAAATACCTTTCAAGACAGCTTGGAGACTCAAATATCTGTCTTCAAAAGGACACTCAAATAAGCATCGTGATGATCTCCCTATAATAACAATGAACCAGGGCAAGCAACAGACAGTAGCCACAGTTCCAGAGCTCCTACTCCTATTCAGAACTTCATCTTTCCCCTAAGCTGTGGTCAATGAAGACAATAAAATCACAAGCCACTCCCCTTGGAAGAGACCAAATGGTTTCCATTTTTAAATGCAAAGTACGGTCTTTTCTTATAGATCCGTAATAATAATGATATATTCTATACTTGCCTGTGGATTTATGCCTGAATGTACAGAATATCTAATTATGGAATTGACAAGAGGAGATTTACCTGGCATCACTACAAAAGACCCCTGGGGCTCCATGGCAACCAGGCAGGCACTGAGGATAGAAGGAGAGTCTGCGGCAGAGATCCCACACATCCGGCACACATCCTTGAGCTGTTTGCTGATTGTCTGTAGTGAACATTCTCCGAGGAGGATACTCCAATCTGAAGTCAAATATTATATATAGTCACGCATAGGCTTAAGAAATTCACTCTGATGTGAGGTTTGAGATTTTTGCCAGTTTTGCTTGGTAATTGAATTTCCATGACTACACCCTAAAGGGAATATGGCTTTCCATATTCTCTTCTGTATTAAGTTCTCCTTGCTACAAAGAAATGTTACTGGTCTTCTATTTTACCTCACTAATACAAAAACCAGGGTTTACAATTCTGAAGGCTGAGTAGTAAACCATGTCTGGAATGACCTTTGTGATGTTACACAGGCCCTGGAAAATTCAGGCACTCCAGGGCCTTCTGACACTGGCTGTCTGGCTGTTCTCTTGTTCTCATTCTTTCACTACTCCACCAACACCTTTTCTTTAGATAACAGCACAGTTGGTGGGGGGGACTTCAGTTCTGTTTATTGCTGTAGCTTGATTGTTTCCATGAAAGGCAAGTGGCAGCAGAAATGAAGGAACTTTTCTTAGAACGTCCATGAGGTCATAAACAGGCATGAGTGAAGTTCCCAGAATGATGCCATACTAGTACTTCACTCTGAAAGTTGTCACGACTTTTCTAGCATTTGTTTACTGCCTCCGCATAAAAGCACTATGTCTAATCGGAATGCTGCTGTTGAGAGGATGTTACTCTGAGGAGAAGCCCTGAGTCCTCTATCTGACTCAGCAACCATGAGATATGTACTACTCTTGCGCAGCAAACTAATGCCATGTCACAGCCCACAATCAAACGCCACGCCACGGCACTGCAAGCTTTTCCTCTGCTACATACTTTGTTTTCAAATAAACTGTCTGTATTCCTTAGAGAACAGGTAAATGGAAAAATGTTTTCACATTCCTAATGAACCTCAAACTGAAGTGTATGAAATAAAAGTGGCCAGAACATAAAAAATCTAGTTTTAAAACTGCAGAAAAATCAGACAGATGTGAGCTCTGTATTTCAAACCAAACAAGAAGGCAGCATGAGTATTTCATCACCCAGACTCCAGAGAAAAAGAACAGAAATTCACAAAGATGGCTCTGAAGTCTATGGCTCCTACAGTATCTGACACTGACTTACAGAAATTCAACGCAGTATAGACCTGGAATTCCCAAAGGGAGGAGTAGTAGATCAATAAACAGATGAATATACACTATATTTATCTCATTTCCCCCCTCCCCTGAAAGCACATTTTTTTCCTTAGTCTTTGCTGGGCTGCTCCAGTCACACTTACACTGCACTCTTCTAAGAGATAAGACAATCTCTCCAGGACAATCCCTCCTGACAATTGAGAAGGAGATGGCTTTAATCATCTTCCAAAACACCAAATGACTAGACTACTAGACTACATTTTTATCCTCACTTTTTCTTTTCTATTAAACTCTAATCTTCCCCAAGGGTTAAGAATAGCTCAAAGCCTTGAAGAAATAAGATTGACTAAAAAGCAGATGAGGGAGAAGATAGGAAATTTGTCAAAAATGAAATGATGAAGTCCCTAATGTATTAACCTCCAGGCTATTGCTACAAGATTCATTGTAAGTTGATATTCTTTTCAAAAATGAAAAGGGTCATAATTCCTATTTGTTTACAGTATCAAATATTATTTAAAACCCCTTTCTGCACAATAGATGCTTAGGAAAACTTATTAAATGTATATTAATGTTTGCATAAACTAAGAAAAAGAAGATACAGATCTGGCATGACTGTAGGAAGTGAGTTATACTCAGACACTACCTACAGTGTAGGCTCGATCTGTATCACTGGTTTTGTTTTAGAGATTCCACAAGTAGCTAACACCAATTTCCTATAAAGAAGTAACACACTAACACAGTGTGACTGACAAAGTGGAAAAAATGTGCTCTCCGGCCTTTGACAAAGAAATTCTGCTGAATTTAGTGTATGTGTTTGTAGGAAATGACCAAGCTAATTTGTAATATAAGCTTTGCTTTTGTGCAGATTTAGCAAAAAACTTCTGCCATGTACATGCACATATTTAACATCTAAGTGTGTCACTAATTAACAAGGTTTTAAAAATTAATCAAGGCCTATTTATATTGCTCATGCAGAACTGCAAAAGGAGTTGCACTAGGACACTACACGAGCTGAGTGCAGTGCCAGGCAGGGCAGCTGCTAAGGCCACTTGTGCTCTGCCCAGTTACTGTTCGTGCTTCCTGCCTAGCTGCTACATGTATTACATGAAATACAAGCAGTGGTGGATATACTCGGGAATATACCTAAAACAAAATCCATTTTTTCTCGTTTCCAGGCTGAGAAGTGAAGGCAATAATAGCATTATGAATAAAGACTACTTCTATTTGCTACTATTTGTTCTTGTAGAATGGGATTTTCTTGCTATTGTGCCAACAACACAAACTAGAAAAATTCAAATCTCACCACCATCAATCATCAAACAAGTAAATTAAAGGTTGTTTTTATATATGAGTTTAAGGATCATCTATCATCTCTGATATAAAACTTTTGTCTTACAACTCACTTGTTCTTTTTAATCCAAATATAAATTAGTGCTAGAAATGTAAATTACTGAGTACCATTTTTATATGAATAAAACAGTCTTTTTCTACTTTATATTTAAGATGTTACTTAGATACATGGTTTTATTATTAAAGAAAAATTTAAAAACCTTTTGCTTATCTTGTACATATAATAAACAATCAAAAATATAATGCGTTAGTCTTACTACCAACTGTAAAACTTTTCCTCTTTGCTCAATTACTGACATCTACTCAGCCCTTTCCTGCTTCTTACACATTGCTTCAGGAATTTCTCACCTTTAAGCTCCCCATGGCCAAGACGCCCAAGTCTCCCGATTACAACTCTCCAGGGTAGAGATGTCATCTGAACAATCCCTATACACCACTCCCATAACTTCTGCAGTCCAATCTTACGTGGAGATACTTTACTCTTCCGTGACCTAACAGAAAATAGGGAGTGGAATCAAAATTACCACTCAGTAAACAAACACACAAGGTTTCCGAGAACATACCCACACGGTCCCCACTGTACTGAGATTATTAGAAAGATTCATATCCGAGGAAAGGTACAGCATCAATTTACACACACTTACACACCAAGGCCTCTCACCTGTTTGGTAAAGCAATATTTACAATGCAGGTCTCTAACAACTCCCCATGGAGGTCAGTGCAGGAAGCCAAGAGCCAGCGCTGGTCATGGGACAGACAGTAGCCCACAAAGAGCACATTGTATTTCTGGCTTGCCTCACCAAAGGTCTCTCCCAGCTCCGTCTGCTTGTCTTTAATTGGGGCCAGTATGAAGGGAGGGGAGTAAAGCTGGATTGGGCTGGGTCGCTGAAATCAAAATGAAAAGCAACACAAAGTCATTCAATTTAATATTTACATAAAACCCAGGGTAACACTGAGGGGAGCAATGACAACAGGTTGCACCTGTTGCACCTCATCCTCCCCTCTCCAGCACCCAGTATATAAACAGTAACATCACAGATAACATCAGTGCTGCTTACGTGAAATAAGCCAGGAAACCTGACCAACTCAAACCTTTGACCCACCTTTTGTCTCTCTCTCTTTTCTAAATGTTAAAATAATTTAAAAATAAAAGAAGTTTCATTATTTATATGTAATCAGTTGTATTATTTGTTTAATATACAGCCAAGACAATGTCTTGTTACTCAAAGAAAGGAGGGAAGAAAGGAAGGCTGCAGACTGTACATGCCTGTGTGGAAACTAAAGTCACAATCAGACAACAGTACACATTATCCACCAGTATATTTAAAATAAAACCAAAAAAATGAAAGTATTGGCAAGAATTTAGAGCTACTTTCATACACTGCTTCTGACATAATACCTTTAGAAAAGTATCGGATAGTATGAGAGAAGCTGGACAAATAGACACCCCAACCCAACAAATGCATATAGTGTACACATCTCCTAAAAACAGGTTTAAGAATATTCACAATAGTGTTAATCATAAAAGTTCCAAGTTAAAAGATAATCTAACTGGCTATCACCAGTAAAATGGTAATAAATTAAGATGTAGCCAAATAACCAAATAAATGGCAAAGAAAATGAAAAATCTACATCTACAAGCAACAAAATAGATAAATTTCAATACTGAACAAAGAAAGTTGGACACAACAGATTATAAACTGTATGGGTCAACTTATAGAGAAGTCAAAGACAGGCAAAGCTTTGTTAACAGTCAGCATAGTGACTACTGTTAGACTGACAAGAAGGGGACAAGAAAGGGGCTGCTGCAGGTGATAATTTTATTTTCTGTGCTTGTTTCCACGGTATTTTTACTTGGCGCAAATTCATCAACCAGTATACATATGACTGAGTATATTTCAGCATGCGTATTTCAACATGCTTGTATAAGTATGGAATTTTTAAAAACCAAAGCATTAACTGTTGCCAAAACAAATATTTTATCTTTTCTTACAGCTATCATATACATCTCAATATATAGTAAACCACAATAAAGGATCAGATAGTGAAGATTATACTTCATGGGTCTCTACCATATATTTTTCTTTTGAAAAATATAAAAATAATTTTTAGTTAGTTGGCCTATGTAAATACAGGTGGTGGGCCAGATTAGACCCACAGTATTTAACTGCTGAGCCTTGAACTAGAAAGCACAAGACAAGGGCCCGAGATCTAGCTCAGCTGCCTAAGTGCCTGCCTGGCAAGCGCAAGGTTGTGAGTTCGGTCTCCGGTGGGGGAGAGCACAAGACATAGTGTTTTAAAGCTACAAGACAGACTTTGGAAACCCACTGTATTCAAAGCAAGAGCTGGCCAATGGCTTGTTCAGTACTGTAATGCTAATCCACCACAAACCCATTCACTCTTTGAGTGACCCAGAAATTCCACCCTTGGGTATTCATCAGCAGAAATGAAAACATGTGTCCACACAAGACCATAGTGCACAGCCTGGCACACAGTGATGCACGCCTGCCATCCTAGCTACTCATGGGTTTGTAAGTTCAAGGCCAGCCTGGGTAACTTGACCATAGCCCATCCCAAAATAAAAATTTTTACAAAGGACTGGGGATATAGCTCAGTGCTTCTTACATTCAATCCCAAGTACTGAAAGCAAATGAACAAAACTCTTTGTATACAAATGTTTGTAGCAACATTAATCACAACAACCAAATGTGGGAACAACCCAAATATCCATCAACCAAAGACATGCGCTATGACATGGTAAGTTTTTAAAATACTATGCTAAATGAAAGAACCAGACATAAAAGATCACATATTTTATGAATCCATTTACATGAAAGGTTCAGAAAAACCAACTCCACAAAGACGAGACAAACACTGGCCGCATCAGGGGCTGAAGGGAAGGGCAAATGAAGAGTGATTTCTAAAGGCTACAGAATTTTCTTCAGAGCTGATGACAATCTTCTAGAGTTAAAGATAAGTTATGGTTATACAAATCTGAACATATTCAAACCACTGAACTGTAAAACTTTAAAAGTAAATTTTATAATATATGAATCACATTTTAATTCAGCTATTATTTAAAAAAAGAGAGGGGGACCCCAGTAAGGTTGCTTGAAAGTTTTGTGTAAAACAAAAGGTTAAGTGTCAAATATTTACATGCAATGAATAGCTTGTGATAAGTCGATATGTAAAATGTGATTTCCAAATTTGTTTTAAAATACTATCCATATTTTATTTTAATTGATAAATAGTAATTATATATATTTATCATGTACAATGTGATATTCTCACACTGTGTACAATGTGCAATGATCAGGATAGAGTATCTGGCAAATGTATCACTTCAAACATTATCATTTCTTTTATGTTGAGAATATTCAGAACTCCACTATGCTAGTAGTAGTTTTTGAGATGCCAAGTATTTCATGAAACACAGAGGTAATACAAGCAATAGGTTTCCTTAAAAACTTGCCTGACAAATACTTAACAAGCACATTCTTTCTTTTACGATACTATGCTTGCATGAGACTGTGTCACTCCAGACAACTAGAACTCCAGAAACAGGGACCTGGCTGTCTTGTTCCTACAGTGTCCTTAGCACTGAATACAGTGTCTGGCACAGATGCTGAGTGACAGGAAGTTGAAAGAAAACACAACATTCCTGCTGTACACAAAAGCAGAGGCTGTACACCAACCAACCAGTACTGTTATGCAGACAAAAATTTATATGTCTCAGCAAACGTTTTAACATTTGGTTTATTTGTTTTTAATAAAGTGATTTATTTCTCTCTTATGTTTCAAGCAACAGGGAGAAAAACCCTATTACTTAAAATATTTTTTGCATTTGTCTTAATCACAGCCACACTTTAGCTCATGAGTTCCTGATGGTGTTCTGCTTGTAAGTTGCGATGTTTTAAAATGCTATGTAACATCTGGGAAACCTTAATAGTAGTCAGCCTTTAATTTTCACTATGGAATATACAATACTACTTAATCGCCCTTACCATGGTGTCAAGAAATGATTACATCTGAATTTCAGAATAACCAGAAGGTGAACAACTAAATGATTATATATTTACAAAGGAAGACAAAAATATCAGGAGCCAAGGAAACAGACACATATTTATTTTTTAAATGCTAAAAAAAAGCTAATATAATACATGAATTTCTCACGTAAGTGAAAAACTCAAAATTAAACTAAAAAAGCCCAAAATAGAAACTGTATCTAACATCAGAGTGGATGTGGGTCATCAGCAGTTTTCTCCTGGGACGAGGCTGACCTGAACCAAGTTACAGCAAACACATGAGTGTTAACTACAGGTCTCATTTTTCACTTGCAATCTTTTACTTATAAAAGGCGAAGCATTTCATGCAGTTTTCCAGAAATACTCACATGACCAACTAAAATCTGTAGTAGCTGGTGTTTTCAATAAGCACTCTTACAGCAAAGAAATATTTGCTGGCTTTTATTAACGGACAATCTGTCATGCAAGGAAGTTGCGGAAACTGGTTTTTTAAGGCACTGAAAATTCTAAACAGTGCTCTGCACAGCTATCTTCAAATTGAGGTCATCACAAAAAGGAGACTGTAAGACTGTTCTGTAAGACACGGTTTGGCTGAGGCATTTAAGACTCCCCTTAAGGCACACTAGTTGTGGGAAGTAGGCCCAAGAAGACAGAAGGGAAACCACAGCAGCCCGGAGATCAGGTGTTAGAAAGCAGCTGCTAGAGAGACGCAGAGTGCGCGTGGGAAAGGAAGGGCTCTGGCATGGGAAGCACACAAACCACTGTTCTCTCAAGACACAAATCAAGGTAGGTGAAGGCACGGAGTTTGTAATTTAAGATACAGATTAGCTAGAAAAACAAAGAACAAAATAAATTTAGAAAATTTGAACATCAATACTAAAATTGACAAAATACACTGCCGGTTTAGGTGATACGTTCAAAAAAAAAAAAAAAAAAAAAAAAAGAAACAAGCAGCAGCACTTGCCTGCCTCCTCTTAAAAATATTATACAAGTTCAGAGAAGTATCTCCTTTATTTTAAGTATTAAGGACACTTAGCAATGCTTGTGTAAAAGACAGAATATCAACCAACCTCTGGGCTAGATGAGACACACTTCTGGCTTGCCTTTTAGTATAAAAGCACTCTTTTTGCAGTTTTCCCCTCCAGTACTCACCTCCGGATTCTTGAGGGTCATCTCAATACTGGCTGCTGGCCCAAATCCTGTGAGGGATTTAATGTGGATCTGTGTAGGCAAAGGTCGCCTGCACTGGCAGTACACTGAAAATGCCATGGACTTCAAGTATTGAATGTAGAAAACTTGTTCATCCTTCATTGTCTGCAGCATGTACTGGCAAGGCACAATCTAAACACACACACAAAGACCAACCTTAAGTCAGGCATGGTGGCACACACCTGCAATCCTAGTATTGCAGTGGCTGAGCCAAGTTTGAGCCCAGTCTGGGCAACTGAGCAAGACGCTGACTCAGACTAAGAAAATTTTTTAAAGGGTTAGGGACGCCACTCAGTGTAGAAGGCTTGGATTCAATCTCTAATACTGCAAGCAGTAATAATGAACGAACAAAAAACCTAGAAACTGAAACCTAATAAGCTTATAAGACAGAAAATAAAATGGTATGAGATTACTACTACTTAACAAGTGGGTAGAGAACCTGAGCTTCCACAGTATGTAAATGTCAAACATAATTTAATTAAAGCCTAATTTCTTTCAGTGACATAAAAATCCTATGTCCCAAATATATAACTGCAATTTATGAGGTACCATTATATTGGTCGTTATAGTTTTACTTAGAAATTATCCTGTTTCAATTTTAAGTGCAAATTTTCAATTTACTGTTACCATGGCAACTAAATTTTAAAACTTGAATGGTAATGTAGTCGTCATTTCTATAATGTATATGGAGTGTGCATGGCATCTTTGGAGTTACTATCTACAACCATTAGGGACACAGACATCAAAACAATGAAAAACTATGAACACTCAATCACTTTAATTTCATTTTTTAAAATTCTATAAAATAGCTTTCATTAAAACAATAATAAAACTGGGCGTTGTGGTACATGCCTATAATTCAGCTCTTGAGAGGCTGAGGCAAGAGGATCACAAGTTCCAGTCCAACCTGGGCAACTTACTGAGACCCTGTCTTAAAATTAAAAAAAGAGTTGAAGGGTGTAACACAGTGTTGCCTGGGTTTAATCCACTACCACAATCAATCAATCAAGTGACAAAACCAAGAGACCCAAGGTGTCATTTTTTCAATCTATATACAATAAAATACCTATATAAAATAAAATAAAAGAAAAGAAAATAAAAGAAAATGTAAAGAAATAAAACCTTTTGGGGACAGAATTTAGCAATATTTACCAGTATGTACAAAAAAACCTTGAAACATAAAAGAGATTATGTATAAACATGTTCACTGTGGCTTTATTTATGATAGTGAAAAGCAAGACAAATTAAGCAAATACGGAAAATATGCAGTCATTAAAAGTTACTTCTAAGAATTTCAAGTAACATGTAAAAAATATTCATGAATAATGTAACTAGAAAAACACTGAGAGTTCTATTGAAAGTATAATCTTGACCATAGAAAATTGAAGAAAAAGGTTAGAAACACATCAAAATAGTAATGATAGTTCAATCTGAAAGGCAGAATTGTGAATATTTTTTTACACTTTTATATACTTCAAAGATTTAAAAATTCATGAACTTGTGATTACTTTCATAAAAACAACAAATGTAAAGAATAAAAATGCAAACAGTAACCTGGAGAATGAAAGAATTTCTCATATGCTCAGGTAAATTATCCAGCATTTCTGTGTAGCAGCGCATCAAGCTCAACAGCCAAAAGTTCCCAGAAGTGGCGTCTTCCTCCGCAGTGTAGGTGAAGGGGTCCACCATGTAAATGACGACAGCTGGAGGATAGGCCTGGCTGTCAGCAGAGTCAGGCTCCGTGGGAATTCCTATTCTCTCTCTGTCTGTAACACTGGAGAGAGAGTCACTTGTGAGGTTCACAAAATAAATGTAAACTAAACAAATCAAATCAATCTAGAGTACATGGATTCCCCAGACAATTACTACAGATGACATGTGACTATATACATCATACACCAAGTCAAGCCAGTCAACACTGAACTAGACAGGAAATGGCAATATAGATCGGGCATCCCTAATCCAAAAATTAGATACTATGCTTGGAAAATAGTGGATTTTGGAGTGTTTTGAGTTTGGATTTTCAGGTTAAGTAATACTAACCAGTTAAGCCAATGCAAATATTCCGAAGTTCAAAAATCTCTGAAACAATTCTGGTCTGAAGTATTCTGGATGAGGGATACTCAATCTGTGTATTCTCTAAAATGAGAGCTCTCTTTCAATTCTCCCTTTTTTTTTTGGTAGTAATACTGTACGAAGAGGTTTTACAGCAAGTTACTAACAAATTAATAAGATTAATAGTAAGTGTGTCAGTATGTAGTAAGTTACAGAAATCTCAAAATTTCTACAGATTGATAGCTGTCACTTTTTATTGGAAAAAAATAAAACAGCATCCTCTGGATTTGGAGATTCACGAATTAGAAGGGAAGAGAGAGGAAGGGTCCCAGCCGAGTCCACTTGTCTGGATCAGTCAGCAACGCACCTTTCCTGTCCGTCCTGTGAGGGCTGGGAGGAGCCCTGCCCAAGCTCGGTGTCTCCACCACAGCTGATGTTGCCTTGTGTTCTATCTGTGGAACTGGCCCCAGTGCCAGGGTTCTGCCCTCCAACACTACCACTGAATCCTGAAGAAGAGGTAGTGCTCATCTGGTTAATGCCCGGAGCGGAAGCAGACGAGGAGACTGGTGGCACAGAGGAACCAGATGTAGAAGTACTTCCTGCAGGGTTTGCTGAACTACCGTTGGAGGTGGGATTAAATGCACTGCCAGCTTGCGGAGGTGCTGATCCTGAATTTGAAGCTAAAGGCCCGGTGTTCCCAGGCATAGTTTGTCCCTGTGTTGTTGCTGGTGGGGTCTGGTATTTAGGTGGTATCAACAGGCTGCTGTCGAGCTGCAGAGTGGCTAAATAAGGTGCTGAAAGAGTGCATTCACAGAGTTGACTTTAGTGACATTCAACAGTGTCAGGCTGAATCAAGACTTTAGAATGCTCACTTTTCAAAAAAATTAGGCTTTTAGGATATAATACTCTGATGATGACACATGTGCTAACTACTACTGCTTTACTTGAACATATGCTTACCTACTTTATAAACACAAAAATGCACGACGTGACTTATGAATTCTACATAACAGTTTTATTTAAGAAAAAAATCAATCACTTTCAATATTCTTTTTTAGACTGATTCCACACGCTTTTGCTGAAAAGGAAGCCATCCTTATAATCCATAGCCTTCGTGTTGTATTATGCTCCTATGCATACATGGCTTTGTAAGTTTCAAAAACTCTCTTAAAAATATGGGTTAAATTTAACCAGTTAATAACTAGTCATGCTACCAAGTTCTCAAAATGTGATAGATATATATATGGCTTCTTTAAGCAACTTTAAATAGATGGTAAAGAATGCACATCCACACAAAAATTAGTACTATTTAACTACTTATAAACACAAAAACTGAACCTAACTAGGTACAGTAATGGAATGTTAGCATTACTTGAGACAAAAGAAATACGTTGCATCTGAAAAGAAGGGAAAGGATTTGTTATTTTACTTCTCAATTTCTACTTTACCAAATAAATTGTCGTTTACCTAGGTGATGGCGGCAAACTTGCGCATAAAGTTTGAGTCTGGAATGATTGTCATTCTCCTCACTGCTCCAAGGCTGGTTAAACCACTCACTCACAAGCTCGTCTGTTAGCTTCTGTGCCACAGTCTTTCCCACGCGCATGATCCCATCACGTAGCACTTTGCAGATGGGCTTGTGCTGGCCAAGCCTACACATCTGATACCACAAACAAGATGGTTATTTACAACAGGAGCCATTCACTCAGTAATTAGGACTAGCAAGGGAGATTCTGTACCATAGATGTATTCAAGCACTTCCCTTTTTCTTTGTGGATTACCACACGTAACAAAACCAACAATATAAACCGGTACTTTCTGGTAATTATACTCTGAAGCTGCTACTTGTCTCTCCAAAACTAGGATTAGGCTCTCTTTTAAAAAGTGGTTTCTTCACCCAAGCCAATTTCTCCTGCACAAGAGGAGATTGCTGAGCACTACCTGACTACTAATGGGAAAATGAAGAATTAACGCGATTCCTTACTACTAAGGCTGAATGAGACATATGTCCACTAAAACCTCGTAAGTAATCTTTACTCATAATGTTTTCCCAAAAGATAACATTAAAATTTTATGGGCCATCTGTTACACTGTTACAGACATTTGGAAATCACCAATAGCAAAGGCCACTGAGGCAGTAAGCATCCTGATCACTTTTTAAAAGTATCTGTTTTAAGGCAAGGAGATTTGCTATTCATGTCCAGGATACTAAGCAGGTGCTCATGGCAGAGAATTAACACACTATACCTATGGAAAGTAAACTAGCTGTTTACCAGCAGCATACCCACACTGGTAGCCCTCACTAGAAGTGCTGAAGTAAAGGCCCATGGGAGCCCCCCACAGAACTCTCCAGCGTCCGATTTTCTTAAGCAAGTATGAATTACCGGCTAATGAGCAGCCCCAGTAAGGTCACTAAGCAAAGAGTGCCTTGCACCACCTTCTCAACAGCTGGCAATCCTTTACGTTTTGGACCTATATGAAGGATTCATTGAAGAGGATGGCTAGATTTAAAGTTGCTCAGCCAAGCTGTGCTAGTCAATCGGGATGGCACAGTAGTGTGTGTCCACAAGCTGTGCAGAAGTGACTGTATGCAAGGGTTTCTTTCAGTGGCTTAACAGATGCCACTACATACATGGGAGCATCTCATTTCTCAGAGGCCACTCCTGAGTTTCCTACTCCCACGTGTATTCATCCATTTAGAGGAAGTGAAGGCCCTGTTTTGGAGCATAATTCAGCTTATAATCTTACTTTAAAAACATTCTTGTAAAGCTTATGCCAGTTATAAACACTTCAAAAAATAATTTAATTTTGTCAAATTGAAAACAACAGAATTATAAGGTACAAAGAACTTAGTGCATGTGTACTTTAGCAGAATAAATGTGGCACTCTCCATAGGTAGATATAACTTTTATTTTATTTTAGTTTTAGTTTTTTGGTACAGGATCTCACTATAGAATTTAACTGGTCTTTAACTATGCAGCCCAGGTTGGCCCTGAACTCACAGCAATCTTCCTGCCTCAGCCTCCCAACTGCTGGGATAGCAGGCTTGTGGCACTACACCTTGCTAGACATAACTTTTAAAAAGTAATAGGGAGGGCCGGGGGTTTAGCTCAGCAGCGTAAGTGCCTGCTTGGCAAACGCGAGGTCATGAGTTCAATCTCGGCACCAAAAAACAAAAAAGTAATAGGAATGTATATACTAAAGATATACGATTTCCATTTGCTTTTACATTGTTATAATTACAGTTTTAATCTAAGATTTCCATTTTGTTTTTACATTGCTACAGTTATTACAGTTTTAATCTGTATCAAAATTTTAGTATTGAGTGTGATATTGAAACACAACAGAACCTGACTCATTAAACTTATCTTTTGACTGAGAAGTTTACAAGCTAAACTTGTCTTTACATTGCTTTCAGGAACTCTTACCTACCCAACCAGTCCCCAAAATAAAAAGGGCAGACGTGCTTTCTTTCTGGAAAGCTTATCTTCCACACTGCTAGTACTTTCTCCCTGGTGAGCATCACTTCCCAACTTTGATCTCATAAGTGGTATTTTTAAAACGTATAGTAAGGTTGGCAGAGGACAGTATCAATCTAATAAAATATAAAGCCAATAGGGGAAAGCAATTTACGTTCAGGGAAAACAACAGGTGCCAATTTCATTTTTTTCTTTATCGTCTACTTGCAAATTTTATTTGGGACACTTTCAAGAGATTTATTCTTTCAAATTCGGTCCATAAACAATAACAATCAGAGGACTCATGTTGTAAAAACGTGCTCCCAGTGGCTTTCTCACCTCATATACAGCACTCAAGTCCCTGAAGAAAGTTTTGGCTCCTTCGAGCAAGGCCTCATTTTCTGGACACACCACAATATAGGCAACATCACGGTGGCCCCCATACGGGTCCAACAGCAGCCTCTCCCAAAAAGGCAAGGAGAATGGCGAGATGGTCAGGAAGTCCTTGTCATAGCCTACCAGCAGAGTGGGTATGGGCAACGGCTCAGGAGATTCTTCTGAACCTAAAACGACATTGTCCTTTAGGAAGGTTCTTGAGAACTTGGACATCTTAGAAGTTCCTGGTGCACTGGTCTTAATTCTAGCATCTGAAACATTATTACCTGTTGACATCATACCCTTAGAAGTATTTTTCAAATCATCTAATTAAACAGCCCTCAATGAAGGCCCTTAATTAAATAAGTCAGAATTTGCTTGAAGTTCAGTAATATGACAGGGCAGACTGAACACGTAAAAGTGTACTCTCCTACCAGCACTACTGCATTTAAGATCAGCATTACGATCCTGACTACAGAGACGCAGAGAGAAAGAGTCCAGCTGGAACTTATCCAGAAGTACATCACACAAAAACACAATGAGAACTGGGAAGATGAGAGTCTAATAAACATTCTTTTTAGGATTATTTTCCTAATTGAACTGGATTATCCTTAACATGTTTAGAAAACTTGACTTCAAAAGTAACTTTGGAAAACAAAAAGCTTATGAAAGCAGTAAAAAAGACAAAGATTCCATTCTGTCAGTGAAGGAAAGACCTGACAGTATGGAGAGTTGCTCTTTGTGAGGAGCACTGAGTTTAGAAGGAACTGAAACCAAGCCAAGACTCTACCATAGGTCCCACGTCCTGCCATCTTATGGAACTGCTGCCAGGTGAGTGGCCCCTGCACATGCTGGATGTTCTCCCAGGTCCTGCCTGTGCGCTTCTTTTGGATGGCATCTTGGAGAAAGGGCTGCAGGGACAAGAGCATGCGGACCACATCTTGTGAGGAGAGCATGCTGATGTCCAGCACTGGAAGAGACATGAGAACAGAAGGCAGCAGGATTAGCACATTCTTCTGAGCCATCACTGTGGATCTCAGTCATAGCCTCAGTTACAGTCCATACTACCTGGAGGAGATTTAAGAGTCCTGACCTAGGAGTTAAGAGAAAAAAACAATCTCCTAACACAGAGAAAATACAGGGAAAACTGACTGATTTTTTAAATCAGGCAAATCTACATGGAAGGCTTTTTTAAAAGAAATGAGCTACAAGGGCTCCTTAATTATCATAGTACTTTTATTTACAATTATGAATTTTTTTTATTGTATGATGAGTAGGATAAAAAGAATTTACATAAAGGGATGTAAAACTGAGCACACATACAATCCCAGCACTCAGGAGGCTGAGGCAAGAGGACTGCCACAGGTTCAAGGCCAATCTGGGCTATGTGGTAAGGTCAAGGCTACACTGGCATGTGAGACCCTGCCTCCCACCCCCCAAAAAAGCAGCAGCAGCAGCAGCAGCAGCAGCAGCAGCTACTGCTGCTTTTAAAACTGAGGGCTAAGATATAGCTCAGGGGGATTGTGCTTGTCAAGTGTGTACTGAGGCCCTAGGCTCAGTCCACAGCATCGCCAAAAATAAAACAACATGCATATTTTTAAAAATGCTCTTAATATATTTTCACAAAATACAGAATATGAAAGAGAAAGATGACTTTCAATGCAGCCAGAAGCACATGGAAACTCAGCAGAAGTGACAGCTGGACTAAAGTTACCTGTATAAGATGGTGGGGTTTCACTGTTAGTCTTCTGCCAGCAGACACCCTACGATGGAGCTATTAAGCTACAGTTTCAAAATCTAACTGCTACACAAAAGTATACTCGCATGTATGTGTGAACATATGTGTACTTGCCTCCAGGATGGAGAGACCATCCATGGTAGTCATTAGATTCTCAAAAAGGTCTCTGGAAAACAGCTGATGAAGCTTGAGGTGATGTGCACGAGTCCACACAGCTGGCTCCTGAAGACTCACCCTCATCCTACTTTTCTAGCCCGGAAGGAACTGAACAGAGATCTAAGACTTATCTACCAAGTAAATCTGAAAATCAGGGTGTTTCAGGTTTCTCAAGACATTTTTTCAGATGACTTTGTCAATCAGTACAACAGAAGCAAATCAGTGGTCCACAGAGTATTTTAGCTTTGTAATTAACTGTGGAATTTCATATAGAAATGTGAGCTTCTAGTTTTTGTTAAGAAACTAGGAGACCTAGCAAGCCAGGGGTTAAGTGCCAGATTCCTGCACAGTCATCTCTTGATGGAGATGAGAGGCCCTTGCTTTGCTATGCGTTAATCATCCTTTATCTTGAAGTTGTGCTGCTTTTCATTTATAGTAAAGAAAAAAGTATTTCCTGTACCCATGGCCCTACCAAAAGTGGGAAATGAGAGACCAAAGATTTGAGAAAAATGAAAGTAACCATAAACTCCATTACTGTGCACACAAAATACAAAGTATGTTTGAAAGGATAAAATTCAAGACATTGCTTTTGGCAAGTTTACCTGCCACCTCATTCATTTATAGTAATTCATCTACAGTAATATATGCTACTTTTAAGAGTCTTAAAACTACCAGGTTTCTCCTGCAATAAGACATGCACTTCCTCACAGGGAAAGATGATACTACTGTGTCATGCACAGGCTGTTTTTCTGCCCATTGGTGATAGTCGAGTAAAAGGAACCACCCAAACTGATCAGCTTCATTTCCTTAAGGAAAAGGATACATTTTCTTTGCTTCATAAATTTACTCAGGAGACATTAATTAAGGGCCTGTTAATCTGAGTTCAAACCTAAGTCATTACAAAATGAGGGTAACTCTTTCTTGGTTCTGTAGGAGCCTGTACTCTGCTTGGCCTACTCCAAAAGTTTGTTGCCCTTTACTGTACTGACCCTGGCCTCTCTCTCTGTTCATTTCAGACCTCAGGCTGTATTTAAGAAGCATATGTGACCTTCTCCCCACCACCCTTAGTGCCTCCGTCACACAGTCCCTCCACGCTGGCCACTGTTCCCAACACTCAACAGAAACCGTTCACACCGTGCTCAGAGGACGTGGCTTACCTGCCACACAGCCTCAGCTGCACATGCACGCTTGCTGACCACTTCCTCTTTTCTGGAACAATGGTCAACCTGGGCTTCCAAGACAGGACCCTTGTGATTCCTTTTGCTCTGCCTCTTTTATAGTGGAATCCACTTCCCTCCTTGTCAAAATTCAACTCAGCCCTGCTCTTGCTCTCTGCTCATTCTTCTTCCTTCTCAATGAGTTTCTCTGAGCCTAACTGGAGATAGCACTCATGTACCAGTCACACTTCTCTCCTGAGCTCTAGTCCTATGTCTCTACTTGATGTCTACACCTGGACACCAGAGAAGAGACCATCCAAACTCCATTTATCAATGTTCCCCCCAGCTGCGTTTCCTCCAGCATGCCTTCCTCTAAAAGACACTGCTGTCTATCCAAGGACACAGGTGACAGAATCACAAACTCTCAGTATCTCCCTCCTCTTTAGCTCCCAAACTCAATCCATTACCAAGTCCTCCAATAATATTTCCTAAACATCTCTTGAATGCATTCACCACTTCTCCACTAAAAAAGCAAGCCATCATTTCTTATTTGGTCTCAAGTATCCAGGAATTTACTCCTGCAATTTTCTAACCCCTACACTACATTATGGTGAGAGTATGCTGTTTTTTGTTTTTCTTTTTCAACTACACAAACCTAATACTGATCCAGCTTTAAAATCCTTCAATGACTTCTCACTGCTCTTTGGAGAAAGCCCATGTCTCCAAAGGGACTCTGTGTAATCTAGGCCTTACTAGCATTTCCAACCTCTTTCAGTTCTTCAGGCCCAAGCCTTCCATAAAACTGCAGGCCTTTACATCTGCCTTTCTTTCAGGCTGAGATACAACAACCTGCTCCCTGCATTCTTTACTCAGCCGCTCTGTGCTCATCATTGCATCACACAGCAAGGCGAGTACTTACATCCTTCCCAGGGATCCTCCCTCACTCGCAGCCTAGAGTAGCTCCTCTATCCCATGCTTTTATCATTTATGATTTGCAATATGCTCAATGATGTAATTATTTAATATCCAAACATCCATTTTCCCAAACAGATTAGGAAGTTTGTGAGGGCAGGAAATTGTCTTTCTGTCATTATTTTATTCCCTAAGATGCCTCACAGTGTACAGAGTGAACAGTAGGAAAAAAAATGTGTTCCTCAGCAACTTAAGAGCCCAACTCCAAATACATCAACTGGAGATTGTACCCACCCCTGACCTCCCCAATGCTGGGGATAGAACCTGGGGTCTTAGCCATACAGAGCCCATGACGTGCTCCAGTAACTACAACACAAAATAAAATGTGACCAGTGTCCTGTGAGATGCAACATACCAGGAAATCAAAGTAAGGAGAAGATAGTAAATGGACAAAAAGCTGCAAGAAACCTGACCTCCAAGAACGGGTGAGTTCAAGCAGCCAAGTGTGTACAAACTGTCAGTCTGCATATCACTCTTGATGACTTTGGTACTGAGCAGTTACAGGCTGCCTACATGGGTTGTCTAATTATGATTAATACAAGTGGAAATTTTCAGAAAATAATTTACTCTTCTCCAAAAGTGTTTCAACAGAAAACGCTTCCCCAGGCCCTCAGAAGTCTTCTTTTAAAGAAATGAAATCTAAAAATGTCACGCTAAGTTATTACCACCCCGAAATGTTCACGTAAATTTGCACTCTGGCGACCTACCGTTGCTGTGAGGCCAGGCATGCACAGTGGCACTTCTCACCAGAGCTTCATCCACTTTCCCACCAGTGGGGTTATCCACATACTGCCGCCCCTGCTCCAATGCATTAAAGCATTCCGTCCAGTAATCATTATTATCTGCCTGCACCCGGTCATAACTCCAGCTTACACAAGGAAGAGTCTGGCGATTATTAGAAGAAATGTAGTCCAAGAAACTGAGAGAAGCAAAAGGTTGTGTATGTTGATTCTGGAGGAGGAGGAGAAGGCTCATGGGTGTCTCCTGGGTTTTTCTGGCTCCTTCCATCTGAGGAAGAAAGGTGTTCTGACACATCATTAAGCGCCTCTCCGCAGCCTGACCAATATCAGAATTCTTCCCAAAAATATCCAACTCATCTTCGAGGAAGAGTCCCGAATTGTAGCCAAGTTTGCGGTTCATAATCGCACTAAACCCACAGGTGCAGCGGTACTGGTCCTCATTGGAAGAATCGGGGATGTAAAGCCCAACATCCGCCCCTTTGATGTTCATGTTGCAGGCACAGATGCAACAGCTATCAAAATTTCTGTCTTTAAAGATGTTCATCACAGAATCTGAGAGAATCAGGGTAACATAGAGACTGTGGGCCTCAGGGATTGGCTGCATGGTGGCAGGCTCCACAGAGTTAAGGGGCCGAGTGGTAGAGGGAGTAGAGGCTGGTGACCCCTGATCAGTGCTGTCATATTTAACAGACCCTTGACCACTGGCAGTGCCCCCACCTCTGGGAGTTCTTGGGGTCCTGGGGGTTCGTGGTGTAGGGACTGAGAAGCGAGGGGTTGCTGGAGATGGGAGGACGCCTGCCCCACTGTTGCTGGCCGGGGCAGCACTGTTCAGTGTCACTGGCGTGTTCATCTGTGGTGTGTTCAGATAGTCTGGATCTGCTAGGCTCCCGACACTAGGCACATTACTGCAACAGACAGAAGGCACCACGTGAGGAAGGAAGAACGGATCATATGCCAGAGCCACACTAATCACCCCACCCACACAATGCACATTTCTTATCTTTTGTTATACACAACTTTCTCTTAAAGGGTTAGGGCTTTAACCCTGTAAGTGGCCTAAGTGCCTGCCTGGCAAGCGCAAGGTGGTGAGTTCGATCCCTGGCACAAAAAACAAAACAAAACCAGAAACAATTTTCTCTTAAAAAAAAAAAGATACAAAGCAACCAGTATACTGTGTGAGGAAACTGAAACAAGGCATAAAGAATAATTTAACATAGCACTTTCCTGCTATTCATTCCACAGTTAAGCAGTCTTCAGCTGAACCTTTTGAGGAAACTTTTTCACTGTTTCTACCAGAAAACATGACACTGGGTTTGGTCAATGTAATCTTGGAAAGCTGTAAGTACAATATGGAACTTAACACATGAGTTCAGATGCTAAATGAGCTAGAGGACCACAGGATGAAATTTCCATTTAATTTGCAATTACATTTTTGCCATTTTTTGAAATTGAAATTCTGCCAGTGTACTTGTTCTCTGAGGTTATAATCTATATATAATAGTGAAGTACTTACAAGTCAGATACACACAAAAATTTAATGATTTTCAAAATACAGCCCTATTTAGGCATGCATTTTTATAGTAATACGTGACAACCAGGAAACACTGTTTATGTAACTCACTTGCTAGTATTATAATGCAATTAAAAGAAAAATGACACATGCTGCTAAGAGGCTTTAGTATTAATTAGGTGGCTGCACGGCTAAAGACACATATTTTATCATGGTTCCAGTTTCTGAAAGACTTCTGTGGGGTGGAAGGCATTTTTAGTTTGCTTTTTATTTCTCAATATGTTATACATTACATTAATTCACGAATTTTAATTCCCTGAGATTGTCGACGGTATTTTATCTATTTTTTCATAAGCAGAAGCTTTTGTAAGAATTGCCAAACAAAACCAGTACCTGCCATGTTCTGTTGTTTCGTTATTATAAAATATATTCTTGATACTTTGCTATACATCTAAAAAAGTTTATGGGTGCTTCTTTGCACTTGGAAGGTATCAAAAATAGTCTTTCATTCTTAATTCTTTTATATATATTAACAATGCACTTAAAGTGATGCTCTTCCAATAAAGTACATACTTGTCTTACAAGACGAAAGAAAAATGCCATAAAGAAATGTCTTGTCAAATAACTTTCTTTTGATTATTAATGCTTAAGTTGCTGACCAAAAAAGTCCAAATCAGACAATAAAAAGAAATTTTAAATCTGAGGCACAGTGGTAGCACTGAGTACAAGTAAAAAATGACCCAGAAAACTTGACTGGTAATCACTGCTGTCTGAGGCTAAAATAGTGTGTAATAATAGTCTTCACTCTAATTGGACTCTTCTCAAGTCTTCCTATTCAACAAAAACCTAAGATCATTTACCTAGATCAGAGAAGGCACATGACTACTAACTAAAATCTAAGTAATTAAATTGCTCCCTAGGTAATAAGAATGGTTTATTTTATACAGTAACTTGATTTTTCCCATTAAGTAAAAGTGAATAGAGCACCAACCCTCTGCTACAGTCTGGATATTCACCAGTGAAAAAGAGAAAGAAAAATTGGTCCACAGTAATTACAGAAGACCTACAGCAAGTGACTGCAGGTGTACTGTGTGCAGCAAAAGGAAGTGCACAGTGACAGAGACTGGAGACCACAGCAGGAATATCACACAGTCTAGAACTGTGCTATCCACCAGCCCTCTGGGCTAGATTTAAATTAGTTTAAACACAACTAAAACTTTAGTCTTATTTCTGCTAGCCACGATTCCAGTGGCCAGCAACCAGTCTATGAGGCTAGTGGCAATCACACTGGACAATGTGCATATAAAACACCACTTTCATCACAGAAAGCTTATTAATGAAGTCAGTTTACAAAGAATCTGTGAGATGGCAAATGACAGATGTAGAATATCTAAATGATGTCCTAAATTACTGAGACCATCATAAAGCAAAAAGTTGTATATGACCATTTCAGGGAACCTGTATGTGAGAGATCAAACTGCTGCAGTGGTTGTACCATTCATTTGTGACTGTGTGTGCTAACTTAAGCTCTCTGTCCCAGGACGTCCTAAAGTCATGCCAGTCTAACTAAGAAAGCTGGAGGACAACAGGAGCACAGCAGCACCCAAAGATCCAGGCACTCACAGTGGAGTGCTCTGGAGCACATGCTTCCAGATACTTCCATGGTGCTTCCATAACCATCAGCTGCTTGAGTCTTTCAAAAGTGCTTCATGGGAGAAGGGGAAGGATTACTCCATTTTAAAGACAGAAAGGCTCAGGTAAAATGGTCATCTAAGGTCATGCACAGAATTTTTTCAAGGCAGGAATATACATCCTACAACACTAGTTTTAGCTTCTCAAGTCAAGGAAAAGGATTCTTCCATTACATCTCCATTAGTTTCTCATTCTGATACTGGCTTTACGCACAAAAGCATGAAGGAGAGTTATTGTCTTAAAGCTGATTATATCCAGATGGTTTGATAAGAGGTCACAAACATGTAGCTCACAGAATGAGTCTAGATCACAAATTTGTTTTATTGGTTCCTATCATTTAACTTTGAATTAGCTGCCAATACTTTACAAGAGGAAAATGTGTACAGAAGTCCAAATTTCTACTCACCCTCAAAAACTGAAAAAATCTGACCATAATGACCCCAGTCCTGTCTGACAACAACTCTCCATGACTGAACAGCAAAGGTCTCCAAAGTCTGGGTGCACACTGGACCTCCCTCATCCCACCATCCTCCGCAATGAGTCTAAGCAGTGACAGCACCAAGGCTTCTCTTTGACTGTCCATTTCATCTACACACTGTTTACACGACTCCCATACACATTTCAGTTTGTGGCCTTTTAAAAACATCATTTAAATTATCGTATCAAGAAAGTATTGGTTTTGAAGAACACTGAGTTTCTACTGTCAACACAAGTATTATCTTTCTGAACAGCATGAAGTGCATCTAAGCTACTGTACACTCACTCTCTACCTTGCCCTCGATCATACTGCCTTTCTGTTGCTGCCTTCTCACCTCATATAAAGTCAGTTACAGACTAACTGCATGAATACTTAATCACAATGTGCCTTTGAGTAACACACTGAAATCACCTTACAGAAAACAAAGTTCTTACCACCACCATCCCAAAGAACATCACCAACTCCAGTCAAGCGCCAGATTTTGTGGTAGGATAGACACTGATCTGATACTGACTGAGCATGAACACTACAGTTGTCCTCACAAATCACCTTGCTCTAAGTATATGAAATTCCACCTAGAAACACACATTTTCAGTAAGATGATGTTCACAAAAGCATGGCGGGCTAGTAAGAAAAATTTCAAATGTTGCTACTCTACCATTTTTAGCAGATACTTAGTTAAGGTAAACAAACGTCATCAAAAATGCCAAGTAACTGACATAGCCCTGGACATACTTGTAGCCATCTCTAATGAAAGTGGCTGCAGGGGGCATGGGCAGTTGTTCGATTTTAGGAGGAATTGCCCACGAAGGCCGAAACAGACAGGCATCGGGTATCTTCAGAGGTAGCAGGCAATGACTCGGCAACATCTTCATTGGAGCAAACATGGAGGATCCCACGAAAGGTTGAAAGGTTGGAACTTTGTGCACATATGAGAAGTCCTGTGAGGACAAAGTAGGGTTGTATTAATGCTGCAACCGCTCAGTGCTTCAGAAGCACAGCAACAACAACTACTGTATTGCAATCCAAATATTCCTCTTGTGTGATTAGCAGAGAAACACCAATATGGGCTAGGGGTATAGCTCATCAGCACAGCACCTGCCTGGCAAGTGCAAGGTCCTGAGTTCAATTCCTGGTACAGGAAAAAAAAAAAGAGAGAGAGAGAGAGAAAGAAAAAGAAAAAAAAAACAATTGTAAATCAATCAAAAGATACTATATGTAGTATACCAAGTGGTATTCCCTGTGCTCCAACTGAAAGAATTCTTAGAAACGTGTGTGTGTGTGGCACAAAAATAATAACATTTTAAAGGACTTGTATACAAATCCACTTCAGAATCCATTTTGCCTTAGGGAAGTTAAGACACTGATAATTACCTTTATTTCTTCCGGCTTGGGACTTCCTAATCCATCTTCCACTTCCATTTTGAATTCTGTGAGGTGAGTTGAAACCATACTGACCATAGGACTCTCCATCATGCCTAATGCTGTTACTGTCTCTGAACTGATTCCATCTTTATAATTCATCACAGGTGAAAATGCAGGATGCTGTTCCAAAGATGGAGGGGTTGGAAACATCCTCTGCAAGTCTGCAACTGCTAAAGAAGAAAAAAAATTCTCTTAGGAGACAAAGACTGCAAGCTGGGAATATAGCTCAGCAGCACAATCGCCTGCCTGGCAAATACAAGGTTCTGAGTTCGATTCCTGGTACCCAAAAAAAAAAAAAAAAAAAAAGGTAAGGCTTCTAGAAGTCTCAGCTTATAACCAGGCACCCAAATAGGCAACAAAATAATGCTAACTGGTAACATCAATTACACATCAGAATGTTAATAATGGAAGCCTCTCAGGAGATCATCAGCATAAAATTACACTTTTCTGGATCTTTACCACTCTTAATGCTTTATGATATGGCTTCACACTAATTCAGTGAACAATGGCTATATAACATATATTCTTTCTTAAACTGGTTCCCTGTAAGTCTAAGGAGATAAACTAAGTAGGAATTGGAAGCAATTAGATTAAGGAAGCACATAATTACAATTTCTATCCTTGCTTTCAATTACATATGAAATAAAAAAATAAAAATTGTGTAGAGCCAGAAAAGTGTTTTTTGGTTGTTTTTGAGGCAGGGTTTCACTATGTTGTTCAAGCCAGCCTCGACCTCACAGTAATCCTCCTACCTCAGCCTCGCAAGTGCTGAGATTAGAAAAACCTGGTATCATGTCTGGCCAGTATGGTGATTTTTACGTAGTAGGATTACTCAGTGTTGCTCTTTTGGGGAAGTGACTCTACACTCTCAGACCCACATTAAATGAAATTGTATGGTTAGGATTAATCATCCTGCCTAGACGTAAAACAGTTCATTGAAAATCACTTGGGGTGATCTAGGGGGAGTAGGGTTGTATTTTTTAAGTGTACAGAACACTGATTCTCAACGTTTTTCTTTTTTTTAACCACTTCGTTATATATGAAGTAACCATCATTACTAATATAGAGGATCATTGAGAGACCGATTCTTAAAAAGTAGAATGTATATAATAAAATACAAATTTGTGGCCGTAAAGTATGGCCACTAGAGGGTATCCTGTGCAGCAAATTTATTAAAAAGTTTTGAGCTACAAGTTTAAACCAGGGATCTGGAATCTTATTTGATGTCCCAATTTTCTATTGGTTGTCTTCTAACAACTTCAGCATGTACACAAGCAAACAGTAACTACGGAAGAGGATAATATCTGACTCCCAACTCCTCATAAGAAATTAATACCGAATCCCCATCCACCCATCCCCTGGGGGACAGTTCAAGGCAGAGCTATGCAAAGACGTAGCATAGAGGTCCACAATGCAGGTAACACAGGGCCAGCTCTTCTATGCTCCAGTGACTTCATCTCTGGGGGCCTCAGCTCCTTTATCTAACAGGACTAGGTATGTGATTCAAAGAAAACTTGCTTCTTTCCCTTTGTCTGGGGTAGGGGAGTTTCCGACAAATTCAGGAAAAGAAGCAGTAAGAAGGTGAGAATCTCTGGATTAGATCATCTTGACCAAGTTTCTTAGGAAAACAATCATATAATCCAAAATCATTTACTGTCTCTTGGCCTCAAATGCTAGCTGCAAAATAAAGAGGAAGCTATCACTGAGCAGCATATGAGAGCTCAACTTTATAGAAGTTTCACCTCTGCTTGTTTTCTCTAGTAGGATTCTGCTTAAAATTTCATGAGGCAAAATGGTGCCTGCTGCTGCCAAGAAAAACAAAATCAAAATTCCCAAGATGATCTTTGAGGTACCTTCTTACTATGCAAATATTTTACTTTAAGTAACTGAGGAATTCCTAGAAATAAGCATACAAGTCAAGCTACAAAAGAAACTATTACAGAACTATTTGAAAGACTATATAACTGACAAATTCAGAGATCGAAAAAAAGGCCTTCAAAGATACAAGCAATCAGATCAGTACTCTCCTTAAAAGAAAGAGAAGACTTCACTAATAGTTAGGTTATACTCGAATTACACCCATCACCTTTAACCATTCCTCAACCTGAAAGGCAGCTACCTCAAATTTTTAATATAAATTCAAAAATATAATAAATATTTCTCAGCTTCATGAAATCTTTCAACTCACAGTCTTAAGATCTTAATCATCATTTTATATCCTGGGAAATGTAGGAATAGTACACTTCTCAAGTCAAAATGGTAAGTTTAAAGAGCCTTTTCTGTATGAGTCATCTACCTATGGGAGATTTTGCCAAAAAACTTATTTTTACATTTTCTCTAAGAAATGTAATAAAGGCATTTCCCACAGAAACAGCCCAGTGATATCTTGAATATGTGATGTATACCTAGTTGTGTATGCACGTCTCAAGTTCCCTGTTGATTTCTGTCAAAAATTAAAACAGAACACAAAAATTTCAACTGCCAGAGACTCACTTTAAAAACTAGTCTCCGCCATTCCTATTAGGTATTTCTGAGGAGGACTCTCAAACTAACTTCATCTTCTCTTCCGCAAGATGGCAGTAACATCTATCCCACAGATCTGCACATGTTAAATGAGAGACTATATGCACAGAAGTGAACACTTTGTCATGTGTATCTAAACATTCAATACATGATGAAGTCAGTCCAAATGAGTCCTCCCCTTCCATTCTAGTCTGATGGGAAAAGATGAAACTGCTGTTCAAGTAATAGAGAATTTCTCGAAAGAGCTGACCCTAAGTAAGTTTTGAAATGGTCAAAGAAAACTGGCCTCAAAACAGGTAAAATAAAAAAGATAAAAGCCCCAGAGAAAAATCCTTGGTATTGCAACACAGTTTTCTCCCTAGAAAAGGGTTCTAGAGAGGGTGGTAACAGCTACCAGAGCAGACTGGAGGGAAGCTGTCTCATCCTTAGTGCCCCATGCCCCTCTACTCTGCCAATCTCTCCAGCTGAACTGCATTTGTGCTGATCTCAGGAAGGACACCACCCACCTCCTTCCTGAACCACACGTGCATGTACAGGCCTGCAGCCCTCCAAGAGAAATACACTACTAACTTCTCAGCCTCCTCCCCACCCCAGAGCATCTAGCAGAATTCCTGCAAACAGCTGATGCTCTTAGAGGATAAATGAGGCTAGCTAGCAAATCCAACTCTTTCCTTTGCCTCCCTTAGAGATTCGTACTTCCGATACTTTCGGAGACAAAAATTCATAATCAACTGGTTTATAAGACCTAACAAAAACATCTGTTCTTATTACTGTGTTATAACATAATATTACCTTAACATGGACTTTTTAAAAAAATCTTTTTGAGACAGGGTTTCACTATGCAGTTCAGGTTGGCCTTGAACTCACTTTGAACCCCAGGCTGGCAATCCTCCTGCCTCAGCCTTCCAAAGTGCTGGGATTACAGGCATACACCACTATGCCTGGCCCTTAACACAGATGTGATGTTAAACTAAACACAGTAGTCAGTTTGTAGCTTTATTCATTATTAAAGAACTAATGATCATGATATCCATGCTTTCCAACATGGTATTCACAGGCCACACACGGCTACTGAGCACTGAAAACTTGGCCAACCTTGAGTTGAGCCGTGCGTATAAAATATACACTGATTCCAAAGAGGGACCCACCCCAAAGTCAAATATCCCAACTTTTATAGTGATTACATGTAAAAATTGTATTTTGAATAAAGTAAAAATTTATCATCAAAATTAAATTTCACACATTTTTCACTTTTTAAATATAGCTACTAGAATATGTAAAACAATGTATGTGGTTCTCATTTGCAGTTCATCTTGTATTTCTACTGGATAATGCTACTACAGACATGAACTTCATAATCAAGCTGTCTTCCCACCTCAATGTTCAATAAATCTATTGCAGAGGTGGAAACTTCTGGCCAGTCTATCCCCAATGTCACTTCTTGGAAGGCAATAATATCATGTGTATGTCTACTTACCATGGCAAAGGTTCTTCCCACAAACACTAATTTACATACATAGTTTATCTGGATCTTCCTGGTGCTAATATCTCTGTGTGTTATGTCAAATTAATTTTTATAACTTCTACTTTTTCATCAGACTTTCAGTAGCTTCCTTTTGAAACAGTTACTTGTAAATAAAAATGGAAAGACAAAGTTCACATTCTACTTTACTGGGCAATGACACAATAAATGAAGAATCTGGAACAAGTTATTAGACACTTGAATATTTCAAATCATTTTGTATCAATTCATATCAAAAGGGCAAAAGATTAACTGGTTCAAAAAAAAGCAAAAAAATTTACCCATCTGATCTACTCCTTATGTATACATTTAATTCTGTTTCTTTTAATCTGTAAAGTTTCATGTTTGTAAAATTCTGCAGTGCAGAGTAATAAAAAAAGAAAAATGTTTAATTAAAAAAAACTACAGCAACTGGCTGGCTATCATTATTCATTTTCACCCATGTCATGCTTGAGAAAGCTTTGCATATTTTAAAAAGCTATGGATCCACTAAAGCTGTCAAAATCCAATCTCTGTATACTATCCACTTCTACATTCTAGTAAATCAGCACTACATTTATAGGTTCATAAAACTTTTTGACTCATCCCTATGACATGGTGGTTTTTCCCCTCAATTTGTTCTCATTACCAGCTGAAGTTAATGAGGAGGTGTTAAAGAATGATTTGCAATGGAATTATGTCTCTGCTACAGAGTGTCCATATAAGCTACCCTGATTTTCCTTTTTCTTATAGACTAATGTGGTTTCTTCTCTCATCAGCATAGATAACAAAACTAGCTGATCTCAAAAGGAAGCCCCAAAATTTCAATATGAATCTTGAAAAGAACCACAGAAAACAAGCATTAATTATCTTTGAGTGAATTACATTTATGAGAATTGAAATATTTCATGTAATTATAGCAGACTATTCTGAAAAAATCATATGTATAGCATTTATCTTTCTAGGAAAAGACTATTGGAAAAGCAAACTGAAAACACGTTTTCCTACATTTAAACTACAAAACTCAATTTTTAATTTGTAAACAGAAGAGTGGAAATTCAAATTAAGATGGTTCCTACATACAAATAGCTGCCTGCCATCTCAAGAATACCAACTGTATACAAGTATTAATTCACATTTAGAAATCTGTCAAAAGACAAAAAAAAAAGTAGGGGCGAGGGGGGTGTTGGACAGAGCACCAGTGAGTGTAATGTGCTATCAGCATCCCAGACCATGAGCCAAAGCTCAACGACTTCCTCCACGTACTTGGTGGGTAAGGAACAGCAGCTCTTCCATCCTTCCCAAGAGGTCGGTCTTCAGTCCCAACTGTAGGCATTTTTGATGAGCGTAGTGCAGGTGACACAGCCTAAGAACAGATTACTATTAGTAAAACCGAGTGACACGCAAGTAGGGTAGTAGTCAGACATTTCAAAAGGTATGCCTACTGATAGTGTAACATAAAGGAAAGACATTAGGGAACTTGCAGGAATTCCAGCAGATAGTGACACAAAGAAGATTGCTAGAAGCTTATGGAGCCAGACATACTCAGGGAGTCTCTTTGTTTTGTTTTCATGGCTCTTGTGAGGGCAGAACTAGTCCATCAAAGCAGAGCTTGCACACCACCAGCACCACCCCAAGTCCTCACAAGTGTAGTCTGACGCACACGAGGACTGCATTAGGGTGCTGTTTTGGCAGTACCTGGCAGGTGGTCTGGTTTGCCTTCTGTTTGGAAGCAGACAGCTAAAACAGATGACCTCAACCTCTCCTAAGCTATTACTATAATTTTTTTTTAACCACAGCAAACTATGTACCTTCTATTCCTACTTTACCAGTTATTATTCATCTTCAGAAGAAACTTTATGTAATGAGCTGGTAACAAAATAAACATATAATACATGAAATAAAACCAAAAAAAGTCTCACAAATAAGCAGGCTTTTATTTATTTATGTTTATATAATATGCACTCCAAATGTAAAACTAAATTCAAAGACATCTGAGATGAAAAAATAGCCATAGGCTTTTGACTCCACTTACTAGATAAATTAGTAGCAGATTCTAATATAAACTATTAAAGTGATAAATGCTGGACTAGAAACTGGAATTAAGTAGAAACATTCATTTCACAGAAATGGAAATTAAATTAAAAATGTCCAGTTCTCTTCTACACATTACAGTTAAGAATATATTCCTCAAACTTAAACATTTTCTCAGTAAGTCCAGTAGTAATTTACAGTTTACAGCAAGAATAAACTCGATGACCTGAGCAGAGTCAACAGTCACTAGGCAGGGAGACTGCGAACAGGATGAGCCGATCCGTACTGTCTGCTTCTTTCACCTGGGCATGGTGACACAGCCCTGTAATCCCAACACTCTGTGAGGGCTGAGACAAGAGGACTGAGCCCAGCCTGGGCAACTGAACAACTTAGTGAGTCTCTGCCTCAAAATCAAAGACTAAAAGCACATCTTGGGGATATAACTTAGTGAGAGAAGGCCCTGAGTTCAATCTTCAATTAGAAAAGGACCTCCAAAGAGCAGATGCCTGCATCAACTATGAGGAAACACGCCACTCTACTACCAAAGTTTTCACAATGCTACTCCTGGAATTCAGGCTTTCATGCTCCAATTCTACAAAACATCAAATAGGATTCTTGCTTTCTGCATATCGGACCCAACAAAACAAAACAAAACAAAACAAAACAAAACAAAACAAAACAAAACACACTTAGTTCTACCAGGTCAGTTCCACACTCTGCAATCTTCAGAGGAAAACTTCAGAGATAGAGTTTGAAGTCCAAAGCCCAAGTCTGGTCAAAACCCTCTCAAAACCTATCAGTCTCTGGCCATCAGGAAAAAGCAGCACAGCAGACTGACTTCTCACTGTCCTCCAAAGCCTATCTATTTCTTTCTTGTTGCTTAATCACGGCTCATTGCACACTCAAATTAATATCCTTTCCTACCACTGACTGATCTCAGTTTTTGCATATTTCAAGTCAAACTCATCCTTCAATGACAATGTAATCCTGGTATCTCCAAAGTCTTAGAATACTGGTAGTACATAATATTTGAAAATGAGCTATATTTTATTTTAAAGTAGGAAATCAGATCACTACTTAAGTTTAAAGCCTTAAATTCTGCTGCTCTGCCACTTTGTACTTCAAAGTTCAGCATCTTCAGTTTCTGGTCTGTCACTGCACTTACAAGAAGTATATTGCAACTTTACTTACATGCTGCTTCTCTGTAAGTCTGTGAGTGCTGCAGTACAGTAAGTATAGTAATATAATCATATTTGCAAATTTGATGATTAGCCTTAGTATTTGTGACACACACATACATATATGTATTATATATGAATGATAGGGAGGTAAATAAGTGAATAAATGAAAGAAAAATAAACAAACAAACTGATTTCTTTGACAAGTGAGCCTTTCTTAGTCATCTCTAGAAATAATGGGTACTTATGTTTCCCCAAAGGAAGAGAACTGATTAGGAGGATGAGAACACAAATTAACTGACTCTTAGTTCAGTTGATTTACAAAGAATGATAATTCTTATCTGTTCCTGTAATCATATGATTTTTAAAATTAACTTCTATGTGTATAAATTTCTAACTCCCTACCACAATACCATGACCCTAAAAAGTACAGAACATATATATGTAACACACACATGTGCACAAATATACACTCAAAATGTAGACTAACCTCTGATTAGATGAATAAAAAGTTTTGCAGACATTATTTTAAATCTTTAAACTAAAAGAATGTATTTAATACATTTCTATTCATTTCATAACATTCAGAAGGATTTATTAAATAAACCTAAAGCTGGGCACAGAGACAAACAACTACAGTCCTAGAACTATGAGAGGCTGAGGCAGGATTGTAAGGCTGAGCCAGTCCATGCAACTAAGTAACTTAGTGAGACCTTGTCTCAAAATAAAAAAGGTACCAAGGGCTGGGATGCTGCTCAGTGAGATTGTCCTGGGTTCAACCTCCACTACCACAGCATGAAGAGGTGGTGGTGGTGGTGGTGGTGGTGAAACATTTTAATGTTTATAACTGGAACATCACTAAAAAAACAGTGATCGGAATCCAAGAAGTACTACATACAACATTATCACTTTTTGATTCTTCTCAAGGACACAAAAATTTTAAAAGAACATTCAGAACCTCTCAAGCATTGCCAATTTTAATAAATAAAACTATAAGGAAATACCGAAACATGGACATAAAGTCCTCCCATTCAGTAAAGTTTTTATGGGTAGCTAGTGGCAGACTCACCCCAAGTTCATCATCATCAGAATTATCAAAGATGTTGTCTAAGTCATGCAGGGAAGGTGCCAAATCTGTCACCTGCGTAAGGCTACTGGAGCCAGCTCTGCCAGCAGCATTATCCTGCCGGACATCTGTGAAAAAGGAGGCAAAAGAGATGGAGTGAGCAGCTTCACCCAGCAAGAAGTAGTGAGGCGAGGACATGGATCTCAATGAACAAGATCTGCCTGTGAACTTTTCCCCTGAGGTTTAAAATTTAGAGGCAATTATTTTCAAATATGTTTATCAGTTTTGAAAGGAACTGAAAAACAAACTATGAAAAATATATTAAAGATGAGATCACACTATTGCTGTAAAAGTAAGAATCTCCCTCACATTTTATTTTAGCAACAATCCAAGTGAGGCAAATAATCATTGTACACACCTGTTTTAGTAGCAGAACTGAAAATAGACATGGCATTTTTCCCATCAGGCACCGGCGTGGAATGACCTGGTGTAGTGACATCCTTGGTACCAAATCCATCCTCTGACTGTATAATAAATTCAGCCAAACAAAACACATGAACACCAACCCAAAGTGTGGAATATGAGGGAGAACACAAAGAATTAGAGGGTAGAATGGAACTTGTTATGAGCACAAGTATGATAAACCATGGTCTATGCAACCAAAGGAAATAAATGATATGTCCTTGCTCTGGAATTTAAACAGAACCAAGTATTCCCCCACTTTCCCCTCAATCCTGTGAAGTATCCTGAGTCAGTCAGTGGTTTATTCCTGAACAGTACTGGTGGCATTTGATTACAGACCTGCCATGGTGTTAAAAGCTGTCTTTAGTAACATTTTAGATGCTGAATTATAGATCAAGCCTTCTGGATCTACATGGATCTCTGTAAAAAGAATCTGAAAATCACTCCCCTCAACTACACTGGCCTCTTGTAATTGCTGTACTTCCTGTACTCTCAAGGACACCTCTTTAAACGGTATTTTAGAATGTCTTAAAATTTAAGGTTAAAGACAGCAGACACACCCAGTACTCACTTTCATTACAGTGGAACCAGTATAATTAATGCTAACAGTCTATGGATAGTGCTGATATTAATTCAGAGACTATGTAGGTATAGCGCTCAACACAATAGATACAATAGGCGCTCAATGAGTAGTAGATACTGTTATTAACTTTTTTCTTTACATTTTGTGTATTTGGAATAATATTTAAAAGGAAATAAGCAGGGAGCATAGGCCAACAAGAATTAGCATGAGAGGAAACATGCACTGTACAAGCTATAGCCTGGAAAATATGTGGCTTCATTTATGTTCGGCTGACTTTTAAACAAAGGTGAGCCATGACATAAAAAGGAACAATACGCTGTTCAATACAATAGTACCAAGAGCATGAATATGGGGACAGAGCAATCAGGCAAGACTACCTCAAACATTCTGCCTCAAGTCTTCCCACACGTGCTGCACTGACATAGATAGAAACCCACACCATGCTAAACTCACTCTATGTTAAGTGGTACCTTATTCTTTTTCAGCGAATCCTTCTCTGTCCCCTGTTTGCATTTCTTATTTGCTGTGAAGATGTATTTTATGTCACCGTCCTCAAAAGTATATGGGTCATTGACTTCTCCCAAACTGTCTCCAGGTTGTTGTGATAGAGGCAATGGGTCAAAGAGGTGGAGTGGCTGCATCTGGGACTGCTTATCTTGCCAGATTTTAAACCGTTTGTTAGGTTGTGCTAAGAGTCTAAAAAGGAAAGTAAACATTTAAATGAGGTAAACAATGGAAAATAATTTTTTAAAGAGTAGGATTTATAGTTTAAGGAATTTTAAAAAATAAAACTGTAAAAAAAAAAAAAACCCTAAAAATTCAGCCACATCATGATTTTCAAGACTATATTCACAATTAAATAAAACTAGTGTCAAGAATGTTTTTTAGAAGTACTGAAAATATTATCAATACGTACACAATACACATGTGAATGCATGCAAAGCCTTGCTCTAAAGTGCCAACATACAGACAAGCAACATGCAAAGTTTCATTAAGTTACATTCTTTGATTACAACCAACAGATCAAAAATTCATATATACTAAGTGTACTAAAATACCGTAAGCATATTTAAATAGTGACTTGTATGCTAACAAAGTTTTGTTTTTGTTTTGTTTTGCGGTACTGGGAACTGAATTCAGGGCCATACACACGCTAGGCAGGCACTCTACCACTAAGCTACTCCTTTAGTTTAGTGTTTTAAGTTTAAAAATTTTTCTATATGCACAGAAATGGCACAGCCATTTGTTTATCATGTTTATGACTGCCTGTCAGGCACCTCGAAGGAGGAATTTATCTCTGCTAACCCTGGCTTCTGTCCTGGAATACTATCTTGTTCCAAGCAACAAATGAGACAAGTCCAGTTTCATTCGGGCCTGAAGGCCCAGCAGGGAGACATGAGAAAAGCCCTGACCCTTACAGTGGGTACCAGGTGGGTGGCTCAGGGAGTCACCTTACCTTTGCAATGCAGTGCTCTCTGTGTTCACTTCCATTTTGGCATCACATCTCTCACCCTGCAACTCTGGAGGCCTGAACTCAGCATCATCACTAGGTGGGAGACGAAAACTATGCCACCACTTATCTGATGACTCTGGGTTTGAGGGTCTAATCCCACAATATAAGGCTGTCTCGCTGACCTCTGCCATCAGAGGCAGTCTTTGGCCTACGAGGACAGTTCTGTCGTCCAGAGTAGACAATTGTTGAAGTTCTAGCCCATTTCCATAGAGGGCTGGATTCACAGGGACAGATGGTGGGTCCAAACTCTCTGTTTCCTGACCTCGTGGCTGAGGGCTGAGTGTTGGTGGCAGAGGGGAAATAGGGGAATGAGGTGAATCCATAGGATTCAGATTCATTTGCTTGCTTGTATTTCTGGAAGGCACGGCCATTTGTTTATCATACTTCCGACTACTAGACACCTCTAAGGAGGAATCTATCCCTGCCAACCCCAGCTTCTGTCCTGATGTATCTTGTTCCATGCATAATTCTTCAGCCACCGAGGGCCTATGGTGAAATGGTATCAAGGGTCTCTTTTGCAACTTGTCTCCTTTTTCTTGTCTTTCTGCTGTTTTGTGCTTGGAAGAAGCAGGAGGCGGTAAAGATGAAGATGATGGTCCTGCACTGAACCCTGGTTGAGATATTGTGGGAGGTCGATTGGGTCCTACTGCACAACGTTTTAGAAGTTTATGCCTAAAATGAGAGTTAAAATCAAGTCAACAAATACACAGATAAAAATAAATGCATCATTGTAACATTACAAAACAGGTACTTCTGACAAAGTCACACATTCCCATGCATACATCAGATAACTAATACATGTAATAGGCTGTGGGGTTTTATTGCATTTATAATGACTAAAATGCTATATAGCTTGGTAGAAAGTGAAGAAGTCATCACATTCAAGTCAAACAGACAAAAAAGGGACTTAAGAAGAGACATAAATTAATATATTGCTATCCTTTACAAAATTACTGATTCAAAAAAAGTCCAACTCTTTCTAATATTAGATAAAGGCCTCAGATAACCTCATACTGCATTTTAAAACTGTAAGAATAGTCACAAAATCATGTGCTTAGAGAAAACAAAGATTTTCTATTTCTATTCTGTAGAGCTCTTAACTAATTCTAATATGGAATGGTTTACAATGACTCACAGTATTTTCAATTGGGGATAAAATTTCTTTGCAAGTCTCCTCCAAAATGTAAAAGTAATGAGAGTCGATCTTAAGAACACTTGATAAAATAAATATACTGAAAATTTTATTTGCCACTTATGTCCAGGAGAGATGGGACAAAACACAACTTTGGCTCTCACAGGCCACACATTAATATGAGGCAGAAATAAGCAGCTTATGAAACCACACATACACAAATGCATCTGAACTATCTGAGCAACACCACAGGTCTGCTCACATCCTAGCACACTTGGCAAGCATGGGTATGAGGGATGACTCAGTGAGGGCCCAGGAGATGATGCCAAGGTTTAATCTGTACAACAAAGTTATATAGCAGGTCAGCCAGTACTTTCCAATGTATAAATCACTCCCAGGGAAAAAAAAATGAAAGCTCTCTTGCGGTGCAGCAGTAACTCTCTGAAGCCACTAGGGTGGCATTAAATTACTGCTGCATTGCACTAAATGATGCCCCAGTGCACAGTAAAGTGGATTTGTGTGGCATAATGGGATGGTTTAGTGGGACAGCAAGATGGCTGCCCTGCTCCGTAAGGCCATTAAATAGTACAAGGAGTGGACCATTTCATAATGGGTTCGGTAATCCTACAGCAGATAATCTGAGGACACTCTTGCCCACACCTTCCGCTTCTCAAAGAAAACAAAAACAAAACAATGAATTTCTGACTTTGAAGACTGTTGTCTAAGTATAAAGTTATTAAGCAGTACAGACAATGATGTGCTTTAAACAAGGGCACAGTACCACAGTAACAGGTCTCATTGTAAAGAGATCCTAATTATATTTCTAAGGGTACTTTTCTTATAAAAATAAGAGACTATAAAAATCTTTTACATAAAACTTTCTTTGGAGTTTCTCAAAGAACATGTAACTGCACTAGTCCTTTTACAGATGCTTTATGGTAGATTCTTCAAAGTAAGGATTTTTTTAAACCAGATAATCTTATAAAGTCAGCTTCTTTCAACTGTATTAAATGACTCAGTTTCATTGCAAAATAAAAACAGGAATGTGTCTGTAAGTCAAAAACACTATCCGGCTACATCTCTAAGCAGAAAAGAAACCTGACCAGACCAAGCAGCACTGAGACTAGGCTCAGAAGGCCCACTGGTCACCAGGCAGAGAAAATGAGAGTCAAGGCCAGACATGGAAATCTACAGACACGGTAGCTAAAAAATGAAGAGACAGTAAGAGACGTTTCAAAGAAGTTAAATGCAAAATGCCATGACAGACTAGATCTAGAAAATGAAGGAAAAAATAAATGATTAAATTTTTAGGCTGAGAAAAGGAAATTGAGACAACAAACAAACAAAAATGATCACAATACAGGACCTGGTATGTGGGGAAAAGAGGTATGTCAATACTAAAGAAATTTACATTTCTTTTTCCTTATTTATTTTGCAGTGCTGAAGATCAAACCTAAGGCCTTCCAAATGTTATGCTCTACCACTAAGCTCTCCCTCCAACCACCACAGTATTTCTGAAAGTCACCCCTAAAAACATGTAATATCAGAGCACAAGTGAAAAGTTGAATCTGGACAGACTTATTTGGAAGTAATGGGAATGATGCCCTGTATGCATACAAAACCCAATGTAATGAGAATATGATGAAGGAACAGAGCAATAATACTAGGGCTCAAAAAGAAAGGCATCACTTATTTACACTAAAAGCATCCCCCAAATATTTCAAAGTACCTAATAAAATGTGATACAGATCAGTAAAAATTCATTTTTAAGTGAAAAAAATGCAAAGTAAGGAAAATAAAATGAGAACAC
This sequence comes from Dolichotis patagonum, assembly GCA_004027295.1. Classification (NCBI taxonomy): domain Eukaryota; kingdom Metazoa; phylum Chordata; class Mammalia; order Rodentia; family Caviidae; genus Dolichotis; species Dolichotis patagonum. The sequence continues at coordinate 67,065 of PVJX010002302.1, forward strand.
AAGCTAAATACTACGGTTTATATCCTATGTACTTGCTAAAAGTGGGCCATGATTTGGCTGTAAGTTGTTAATAGAAAAATACCTTTTGTCATACACACCAGCCTGGAGCAAAAGTAAAACATATTCAGCTGCAACATACCCCACCTATACTACAACCAGAGAGATTTTTACATGGGAGAGTGGAGGGAGTATTTTTTCCTTCTCTCCTCTCCTTTCTCCTCTCCTCTTCTCTCCTCTCTTTCCTTCCTCTCCCTCTCTCTACCCTCCCTTTCCCTCTCCCGTTCCCACCCCCTCTCTCTCTGGGCTGGGGATTGAGCCCAGGGCTTTGTATATGTTAAGCATACCACTGTACCACTGAGCTACAACCATAGTTCTCAGAAAGAGTTCTTATTGAAAAAGTAACTTCTTTAAAAATATCTTTCTGAAAAATAAACCAGTAGTTTCATAAGGCTGACACAACAAACAGAATACCACTAAGGCAGAACTTGATAAACACAATCTTTGCATATATTCTTAGAGGGCATATGGGCTGGCCATTTCCCTACTCTGAAGTCAATTCACTAATATCACAGTAAGAACCCCTAATCTAAATTACAGAAAAGAATGGACATCTTCTAAATATATTTAATTCAACTTAACTTTTTTCAAGTACCAAGCAGTAACAAATTTGAAAATACATACTTTAGAGGCCAAGGTGTTCTACATTGCCCAGAAAGTGAGAAATCATGAAGATGTACTCTGTCAGTTAGGTGAAGCAGGAGATTATGACCCTACATACACTTAAAAAAATAAGAACCCTACAAAAAATTCATGACAATACAATTCTTTACAATGAGCGGTAAATCAATATCCTTGAAAATGCAAAACTTTTCTATAGGAAACAATTCAGGGTCTTATCTAAATAGCTAAATGAATTAGCAATTAAGATACCATAACTACAATGATTTTAGCAAGTATTACCAAATACCTGCTTCAAGTCATCAAAAACTGCCATCTCTAACCACAGAAACTGTCTATAGACGTTGTAGTGATCAAAGTTGAGTTAACTCAAGCCAACCTATTTCCAATTTGTATCTCTACTTCAACACTACAAGAAGTTAAGTAAAATCAATTAAATGGCTAGGGATTATCCCTTAGTTTTAGCTTATTATATTTTGGTTTTGTTTTGGTTTTCTTTGTTTCTTTCCGGTTTTTCTGAGACAAGGACTTGTTAGGTAGTCTAGGCTGGCCTCAAACTTGTGATCCTCTCACCTCAGCCTCTGGAGTGGTGAGATTACAGGCATGCACCACCACGAAAAGCTTGATTCCTTTAGTTGTGAAGTAAATAACCAGAAACAATTTGTAGAAGCAATTTCGTGAGACAGCCAGCTGTCTATAAGCTCTTTCTGAGTCCCAACAATAAAACTGTGCCATTGGCATGTAAGAAAAGACTCTTTTCTTCTCAACTAATGGAGAAAGAAGATTTAAAACAAAACAAAGAACTCAGTGGTCTGTAAGGCCAGGAGATAAGCCAACTAAGGGCACTCATTCTCTTTCAACTATTTTTTTGTCTTTTTTACTACTCACCTGGAACAAGAACAACTGACTCTTTGGGTTGGATCCACAAAATCCCAAGTAGCAGGATTATTAGCAGGCTCTTCTTCAAGAGTTGGAGTTGACATTTGGCTCCTCCTAGAAAGGTTAAAAATGTGAGACTGCAAACATGAAATAATACTCATTCCCCTGGGGAGAAAAAGACTTCAATACATTTTACATAGTAATGGTATCCTGCTGATACAGTGGGTCAGAGCAGCTAAAGAGGGTGGGGAGACTATTTGCTTTATGCAACTGGGGAATTTAAAATTAACTTAAGTTTAATGTACATTTTAACTTACGTGGCGCACATAGCAATTGAACAATATCAGGTAATATTAATTGCTGCTTTTTTTAAAAGGACATCTAAATTATGTAGAAATAACTTGTATTTTTAATTACGACTTTTCACAGTATCTGCAAATTATACTCTGATTGATATTAAATTTACTATCTACAGCATATACTAGCATGCCAAGCTAAAACTAAAAGAAAAAAAAAAACTGTCTCCTACAACTCATTGATAACTGGTAGCAAAAAGTAGTCTCTATTATTACATAATGAGAGTGAGAATTGGCTCAATCTTTGTGTATTGTTGATTTTATTGTAACTGGTACGGCCAAGTATCTCACTGGTATCTCTACAGAAGTTCTTTTGCTCCCAATCCTTGCCTGTCTTCCTAGATTTTTCACTTCCCTATTTTGTTCAGGTAATAGAGAGCTAAAGTCTATTAGAACTGATAGAAGTACAGGGTTGGTAGTGCTAAAAACCAAAAATGGCAAATGAGGGGAGACAAGTAACTTAAAAATTATCTAGACTTGCAAACAGAAGAAAAAGTATTTGTGCCAATTATACTAAGGAAAAGATTATTTCTGAGTGATCAAAGACACTTTCAAAATTCTAGAATGTGGTATGACTCTTGTTACAGTTTGTGTCTAGATGCCCCCCTCCCAAGCCTCATGTGGTTGGTTGTAGGGGTTTTTTAGAGGTGGCTGACTATAGAGTTGTGACTGATTTGTAACGCAATGCTAGGATTAAGGTTGCTGGGATTAAGGGTAGGTGATTGCTGGATCAGTCCACTGATTGGATTGGCCCCTCTCCAATCTCAGCAGACTGGGAATAATATAAGGGATGAAAAGAGGCTTGTCTTCTTGTTTTTGGTGTTTTCTGCTACCATGAATCATTGCCCCTCTGCCATGAGCCACCTTGCCTTGGAGCCATCCAATTAGGGACTGAAACCTTTATAAATCTTGAGTTAAACAAACCTTCCTTCCTTTAACTTTGGGTATCAGGTATTTTGTCTCCGCAACAAGAGAAAAGTTACTAACACAATTCTCTACTGCAATTATTTTAAATTTTATTTACTACAACTTCTGGGGCCTATGCTGGAATCTCTTTCTTTGGTCAATACATATTAAGTATGAATTTATGAAAAAAATGCGTCCAAAAGACAGGTTTTGCATCTGTATATACAACTTTGAAGAGCAATCACTTCAGAAATATTTAATCAGGCATAGTGGTACACAGACATAAATCCCATCACTTGGAGGCTGTAGCAGGAGAACTGCTCACTGCAAGCTTGAGATCAGCCTAAACTACAAGGCAAAATTCCGTCTTTTTTAAAAAATAAAAAAAGGAGAAGGAGAAGAAGAAATAATATTTAACTAACATTTACATGAGTGGAATTCCTAACAGTTATGTCTATATTTTTTCTGAGCCAAAGAATCAAGGCTATTTGTCTACTTGTGTTAGTCAAGAAAAAAGACCATTTCACCCATATTAAAATGGTATGAAACTGTGTTGTTCATTATGTTCATTATGTGCAGTTCACTATTACATAAGTCTTGGTAAGTGAAATGGCATTTACTGACTAATGTTTGTCATTCCCACTTATAAAAAATTACTGGAATTCTCTTCTTTGAATTATTTTTCCTCCAAAGATATGTTAAGGAAGGTAAGCAAAGAGAATGGAGGGGATGAAAGGAAGGAAAGATGGGTAGGAAAAAGAATAATATGGTTTCCTCAAAGCAACAAACAGCAGCTAATACATACCCTTTAACTGTCATGGGTACAGTTATATGCTGTCATTTAAAACATAAGACCAGTGTATAACAGTAAACTTGGAAGCATTCACAAACTGGTACACAAAGGAAGATCAAATTCATTGATTATCTTCACAATCAGGGCAAATCTCTAAGCCATCCCCGCTGGAAAATGTCACACTGCTACCATGCTAACCTACCTTCTTTTCCTTCCTTTTCATTTTTGGATACTGGGGATCAAACTCACGACCTTGTGCTTGCCAGGCCAGCACTTGTGCTGCTGAGCTAAATCCCCAGCCCCATGCCAACCTGTAAATGATCATCAGGAACTACAAAAATCCCTTGGATAACCAAATCAAGCAAACAAAATATCTTGATTTTAACTTCTTTGTTTTGAATTTTATTCTATTAATTTTAAAAAGATGAAACAATAATTCGAAAATAGTGACACCGGCCCTCTTCATGTGGCAATCAAGGAAATGGCTACTAAACCAAGATCCAGACATAATCCAAAAAACATACTTGGACTGGGTTCTGTTGAGGATGCATTCCTTCCAGACTCGATGGACCATATGATTGTGGAGTTTTGGAGGAATCTTCCCCGATCTCTTTGGACTGTGCATAGTTATCATGCCCCCGTCTTGGGAACCTAAGTGACTGGTAGCACTTTGCATACCCCCACTCTCACCTGGAAAACAAAGGCAAGTGGAGTGTTAGCATTTTCTGATACACAGTCTGTATTTTAAAATATGCATTGTAATTGCTGAAACATATTCTTGTAGCTTTTGCTCTAACCCCTGGCAATCACGCTGTCTGTAGCAATGAGTAAAATCTGTATAAGGATGTCTTAGCCCCCCCTTCCTCCAACTCTGTCTTTATGATTCTTTGTGCTTTCTCTAAAGCAGCTGCTCTGATCAACACTCATTCACACATCTATCATGGAACAAACACACAGAAACACTCCTACCTCACATATACTGAAAGTAACTTAGGGGGTGTCAAAGGAAAAACAACCAGACCTGCCCCTGCACCATTAGAATGGCTTCCCTCAGGTAACCAGCAAGGGCTAGGTTAAACAGCCAGATATAACCTGTGTCCCCACAGGTCAGCACTGTAGATGCTTGCTTTCTGCAAGCAGCCAGTGCAGACCAGGAGAATCAGACAAACACACCCCTGTGCACCTACTGCCATCAGGAGAGTCTTGGTGCAGCCACACAGACTGAAAGCAGCAGCAGCCCCACCACCACACCCCTGGCCATCAGGGAAGTCTCACTGTAGCTCCACAGACCTGGAGAAGCCCACCCCAAGCCCTATTACTTCCCCAGGATCCTGTCTTCACAGGAAACCCACGTGTCTGGACCATTCTCCTTCACCGTGGAGGGCCAGTCAATGCCGGAAGTGCCTGGGACCCCACACTGGCTTGTTGGGAGGATCCCAGGAAAATGTCAAGTTGAAGGAGCAAAAGGCAATCGCAGATCTCCAGCACACAAAGAACAAGTCTAGGAGATATACACATGGAAGAAAATATAAGTCACACACCTAATATCTCTGAAAAGAGAGCAACTGAAGTAAAGAAACAACTTTATGAAGCTGTAAAAGTAACCAGATTAGAAATAATGTCTCAAGTAAAAGAAGAAATCACAAACATAATGAAAGAATTGCTGAGCACATCTAAAGACATAGACAAAAAAGAGGAGCATAGGAAAATGATGGAAGTTTCGAGTGAACAACATAGCAAGGAATTCCAATGCATGAAACAGATTCAAAGAGAGATCCAGGAAATTACAAACTCCAATGAAAGTGGCAAAACTGCTTGAAAGAGACTGAAGGTAGACTTTCAGACTTTAAAGACAGGATTGCACCTAGCAATCACAAAAGGAAAGATCTCTTAAAAACAACAAGAAACCAGGAAAACAGCTATTCAATGGCTGCAAGATGACGCAAAGAAAAGTAATTTAAGAGTGATAGGTGTCAGAAAAAAGCTGGGGCCAACACAAATGACATCAAAAGACTACTTACAGAAGTAATAACAGAAAACTTCCTGAACATGGGAAAAGAACCTGGCATACAGATAAGCAAGGCATATAGAACTTGACTAGCCATAATCAAAATAAATTTACACCTACACATGTAATAATCAAGATTCCAGAAATTCAACAAAAGAACAGAATATTAAAGGCTGTTAGAGAAAAGAAACAGATCACCTGTAAAGGAAACCCCATCAGAATCACAGCAAACTTCTCTACACAAACCATGAAGTCAAGAAGACTTGGAGTCAAGTGTTTCAAATCCTTAAAGAAAACAATTTTCAATCCAGATTGATGTACCCTGCAAAACTATCTTTCTAAATTGATAGCAAAATAAGATAACTCTATGATAAAGAACAACTGAAAGAATTCATGACTACCAAGCCAACCTTACCAAGAGTGCTGAAGGATACTCTAGAGAGAAAAAAAGATGACCACGGTTCCAGGAACAGCAGCAGAAGGGGATCACCAAACAGGGCAGGCAACTGATGAAGGGGAAGGGGAGGGGGCACGTCAACAGCAGGAGGACAGCATGGTAGGGACAAGCTGATGCATGCTAATAATCCTGTATCCACTAATGTAGATGGCCTCAATTTACTAATAAAAAGAGACACAGTGTGAATGGATCAAGAAACAAGATCTATCAATATGCTGCATACAAGAAACACATTTAACTTTATGGAAATTCACAGACCAAAAGTCAAAGGAGAGAAAACAATTGTTCCATTCAACAGGAAACCAGAAAAAAGCAGGGATAACTTGCCCATCTACCACAGAATGGATAAGAAAGGTATGGTATTTTCATACAATGGAAAGCTACTGAGCTATAAAGAAGGATAATCTCGAGGCTCTTGTTTAGGTAAATGGATGCAACCTGAGATTATGCTCATGGGTGAAATGGTTTGAACTCTTAGGAGTGAAGCTCATGTTATCTCCTAGCATAAAAAAACTGAAGGAGTTAGTGGGATTCAAAATGTACAACAGATATTATAAAAGCAATAGGGGAGTAAATGTCTAAAAAGAGAAGGTGGTAACCACTGTTTATTTCCTATTTTCTTGTTTTCATAGTTTTGTTTTGTTTTGCTTGATTTTACTGTGTCTGACGGTATGTGCAGCTATTTTGAAGACAATGGGATATATTATGGTAGCCATTGTTGATTTCTTATTATCTGGTTTTGAAATTCTGTAATGCTTTCGTTATTCTGGTTTGATTGGTTTTAATCTGATTTTTTGTTTGATTTTATTATGTCTAATGGTATGGACAGCTATTTTGAAGAATAGAAGAGATATTATGGTAGCCATTGCTGGCAAGATTTCCTATTATCTTGTGAAGTCCTGTATCATCTTCATTGTTCTATTCTGATTAGCTTTATTTTGTGTGGTTTTATTCTCTTTAAAATAAAAACAAAATTTTTAAAAGGAGGTGCTATAATATTAAAGATGAAAACATGCAATAATTGTTTGGAAATTTAAAAATTAAGCACAAGTAAGTTTCAAGACAGAACAAAGCAATAGAAGATTTACATTCATATAACTAAATGGTTGTGTGACAACAGTACATAGTACCCAGGCAAGAAAAGTACTATTAAGTACTATTAAGCACAAAGATTTTAACAAGGTCAAATTCCAATTTGTGAGTGGAACTGTTTGGCCCCGTGCCTAACACTATGAATGCTCACTACTAAAATACTGAAAAGGTTGTCTCAACATTTTAGGTCAGCAGATTAAAAATTCACTGGTTTCACTTTAATAAGTTCACTTCGTTTTTCCAGTTCCAGTTGATATATAATCCATTTGTTTTGACTATATTCACTCTGATCACTGATGATACTACAGGTTCACTCATGTGAGTTCTAACCATTTCACTCATACTACTATGGTTATTACTTCTATCTCCCGTAAGACAAATACTAAAGTCACTTTCCAATATTAAACTCTGATTGTTACTATCATCTGTTTGATGTAACAATTATGAGTTTTGTTCACAATAGAACAATGGTGCCAAATTCTTGACCAAAAGAGTCATTTAAAAACTCTGGAAAATCTCTACTCTTAGCTGAAAATGAAACAACCATACAACACAAACTAAGTATTATTCTTATCAATGTAACAGTTATTAATTGGACTGAATGGTTAGGCCTGCCACTGTTTTTAAAAATAAAACCTAAATATCTCCACTGTTAAGAAGGAAAGGCTTATTTCCCTAGAAAAAGCACTGTTATAAGACAAACAAAGGAGATGAGAAATTTGGTCCTTCATTCTATATTTTATTTTAGAAGTTTTCTGATTTGACTCATCATGCAGAATAATTCATTTCAACATCACAATTGGTTTCCAAATGCCTATGGAAAAAAACAGGCAAAGTAAAGAAGCAAAAGTATATAACAAGCCTTTCTTCCCCAAACATGCTACAAAACAGGTAAAGAGATCTTGTGTTCATGGCACCCAAAGAGAATAATTTATGACCCAAAACAGAGAAAACAGAGGAACACAGCTACAGAGGTTTTGAGATTAAAGCTGGATTAATGTTTCTCAGTAGTATGTAATGACTGAACGAAAATGTGGGTGCCATCTTACGTGGAATTAAACAAGGCTTATACTCCAAGCTGTTAAATGCATATTGATCGCTGTTACCTCCAATTACCTCCATATATCAAACATAATGGGCAAGTAGGCATGAGTAATTTCACCAAAACTATTTCTCCTGCCCAGGCTCCCTGATAATCTAGGAGACGCTCAGCCCTGGTGTTTAGGGGCAAAGCTATCCAGTCTGCCAAGCATGTTCAATGCTAGAATGACAAGGCTGACCAGGAGTCTTTCCTTATGAGTCCTAAACTGTGCCTCAATATTCTATGCCCTGAAAAGTTGGGCAAATTTATTTTACAATGCAGATACCATAACCTCTTACTCAGTTTGCTCATTTTAGGGTATGACATCATATCAGGGGATTTTTATTCAAGGTTTAGCACAATATCATACAGAGTTAAGGAAGTGGAAATTAGAATAATGAGATTAACAATGAAACTCACCAAAAACAAAACCTCTCAGTTTAGAGCTGTGAAATTTAGAGTTTGAACTGATGAGAAATCAAGACATCATATACACAGTAGGTCTTATACAAATTTCACTAAGTACCCAGCAAATAGATACAGTAAAAAAAGATAAAAACTTAATAATGTAGTGCAACTGTTAAAAATCCCTGCTTGGCAAGCACGAGGTTGCGAGTTCGATCCCTGGCACACGCACGCACACACACACACACACACACACACACTCCAAACCCTAAAATGAAAACTTTCAAATACCACTAATTTAAATATTTACACTAATAGCCCTTCTCTGTGATCATTACTGCAAAGGAAGGTAAAAGTATTTTTTTCTTTTTGAAGTAACTGTAACAAATATTGACGGCAAACACTTCAGAAGGGATCATCCAAATTCTTTGCTCCACTGATTAGGCCGAGACACAGTCATCTCTCTGTATCTACTCAGGATTGGTTTTAGGACACACCACAAATAAAAACACTGATGGGCGCTCAAGTCCTTTACATAAAGTGATTAAGTGTTCACACATAACCTATACACATCCTGCTGTATACTTATCTCCAGATTATTATAATATATAATGCAACATAACTAACAGGAATTATACTGTATTCTACAGAGAACAATGACAAGGAAGAGACGCTGGTGTATGTTCCGTACAGGTGTAACTGGTTTTTTTCTAGAATATTTTCAATTTACAATTGGTTGAATCCATAGATGAGTGACCTATGGACACAACAGAGCCAACTGTACATTTTTTTCACCAAGTCAGAAACATCCTGACTTTAAAACAAACTGTGTTGTCTGTTTCTGTCTCCCATACAGCATCTGAGTGACTCCTCTCAGATGATTTGATGATGCATGCTGAAACTGCAGTTCTGACTGCTGTTCTAAACTTTTAAAATTACCATATTACTGCATGAATTACCAAGAACTTTCACGTTATACTACCTTATTCTTGTAACAATCCTGCAAGGTATGTATTTAAGAGAAAAAAAAAAACATTCATAAGAAGTATGAGAATTCAGTAAGGTTATTCACCTTGTGAAAGGTTTAGCCAGGTTTTAAAACTAATTCTGTTGAATCACGAAGTCTACGCTTTTCCCTAGTATGTTCTTCAACCATGAACATTTGTTGAATGCCCATTATGTTACAAGCAGCATGCTAGGAACTCTGAAACAGTATCTTACTTAATTCTCACAGAAATGACTGTATAAGTGTATATCATGTTAGATGGTTTGTTTTCAAAGGTTAACAGAAATTTAGCCAAGTTTAGCCAAGATTTTATCTACTCTGATGTTCCTGCCAACACGGTCCACATTAAATGTCCATAAACAATCTTCATTTCAGCTCAGGCATGATGAGTGCACTTTCCTTAGTGATAAGATTTCCAATTCTAATAAGGTCAACTACGACAACAGCAAAAAGTTAATATAGGAAATACACTACTCAGAAAAGAAGGTGTAAATACTCCCAGCTTAAACAATTTCTGTATTTTTCCATGAAGGAAGATTTGAAACTGTTAAAATTTTCAAATACTATTATATCTATTATTAATGCAAACACATTACTGATAGGACAAAGTATTAACTTACAGATCCTAGGTGCTATCATTAACTTTAAAGTAAAAAAAGAATTATCTAAGATGTGTCCTTGCCTAGCAATAATTATTTAATAATTAATATTTAGTAATAATTTAAGCAAATGCTTCAACCATTTCGGGTTTAGAGTTCTCCATTTATTTTTGTTTCTGTTTTAAAAGGCAAACTTACATACTATTTCCTATGTTTGTAAATATGGACACAAATGTAAAGCTTACATGCTGCCTCTGGGTGCATAAACATGAAACACACATGTAAAAGGGAAATGTGTGCGCAAAACTTGTGAGTAACAAAACAGTTCAGGTAGAGTAAAAACTAATATAAATATGGGCACAATTAAAATTCTGAAGCACACAAGTTTTGCTCATTTATAATGTTCTTTCTTCATTTTGTAAAATCTGTAGGTTACTCTATGACTTCCATCTCTTCCACCAGGAATTTTCCAGGGTGCTTACCAGTTCCAGGACTGTGGAACTACATGGCTTTCTGGGATCTCCCCCACCCCAAGACTCGCCTTGATTGTACTCACCAGTGAGAGCCTGTTCGGGAGAGGTGGGAGGGGTGAGAGGCATCCCACAGTTACTCGGGTCCTTTACGCTGCCAAGGCCCTGCTGCCCAACGGTGATATGGCCTCCAGCACTGGCAACATTCTGAGGAACTGGGATGTCATTCTGAGAGATCAAAACAAAAGCTGATGGGTAGACCATCCGAACACCACCTGTAAGGACAGAGCAAGAAGAACACCAGGCCTGAGAATGAGTTCACACACAAGACTGCCAACTTCATTATTCCAGTGGTCAGGATCAAAGCTCAACAGGAAGATGAAGTGCTGCTAAAAGTGCTATGTTGCTTTCTTTTCTAAGTTAGCTGTCTGAACACATGTTCTAACATGACGATAATAACATTTGCAATACAGGGACCATTGGTGCTTCAGGCAAGAAAACTACTCAACATATACTACTAAGTCAAGAGAATAAAAAATAAGATGAGAAAATTATGGAAATTGTTTCTGATGATTCTGAATGACTATCTTTTAAATTAAAGGAGATGAAGACAGAATGAAGTTCTTTGGGCAAAATATTTTCTCTTACCAACTATTACTTCAACTGCTACGGGGAAATCATCATCGTATCCTAATTCCTCTTCTTCTTTTGATTCCTCTTTCTTTTTTAGCACCATCGGGTAGAAATACTGCCATTCTTCAATCAGCTTGCGGGTGGCTGGGTCTGACATCTTGTATGCTTGGCCTGTCAGTGTGCCATTTAAGCCGTAAGGACTTACCAGTACTACGGAGAGGAAGGCAAACATTATGCTACACATTAAGAGGAATAATTCCTACTTACACGCAAAACTGCACACGTGGTAATTTTAGGGAAGACCAGTGATGACAAACCTTTTAGAGCTTTCAATGATAACAAACAGCTGGCTGTAGCCCACATGCCTTAAGTTCCTCACCACTGGCTTAGAGCATAGTCCCACGTAATGCATGCTGCTCTGTATTTCCTCATGTCTTTTAAGGTAGAATTTTTAAAGATTTATTTTTATACTTATTATTTATACACCTCTCAAGTCCCAACGATTTTTGAAGGTAATCAACAGGGCATTACACTATCAACTATAGTAACACACAATATATAAACTATCGGCACACTAAAACCTACCCGTATCTCTTTAGTAACAGTTTACACAACATGAAGATAGGATCTTCCAAAACAAGTGAAAGTCAATACATACATCCCACATCTGCCTAGAACATTCTGCCTGTGGCTCCTGAGACTTTTAAAATACCTATCTATAGCATACATACAACTTCTAACAGAAGAAATGTCTTAATGTACATACCTTGAAAATATGCTCATTTATTATTTTAGTTATGACCGTTTTAGAAGTCTAATGATGAAATGACTCTAGGTAAGTTTACTTAACTCAAAGTAAGCCCTTTTATTTTCTTTCAGTTCTTGACCATGACATCACTTTTACTGAGTTAGACACACATAGCTAACATGTGGCTGTCAACAGCCCAACCCATTCACAGTCTCAAGTAAGTATCTCAACCTCTCCAATAATTCTTTACTGAAGACAAAGGTCGCATTTTTCTTAATCTTACTTTTTAGAAAAAGTTTGCATAGTTACTCGATGTGATGTCTTTTTTTTTTGATTTCTGATTTTTTCCAATAGTTGAATGATATGTCATATCCATCAAGAAACAGGTAGCTGTAGACATCACATAGTTCATGGAGTCTTTCTGCTGTTCTGCTATTCTAATATTATCTTTCCCTATTTAAAAAATTAGGTTTCTTCTCTTGCCCTATGACCAATAATTTCTTCTATTATTACCATAAATGTTATCATTTTAAATGATAAAAGTCTAAGATAAAGTCAGATGATCTTCTAAACGTTGCTACTCAAGAAAATACAGAATATTATCCCTGACACTCCATAGTAGCATGTAAGGTATCAATTTGTAAAAATATGTTTTGAGGGGCTGGGGATTTAGCTCGGTGGCATAAGCGCCTGCCTGGCAAGCGGGAGGTCATGAGTTCAATCCCCGGTACCCCGGTATAGATAGATAGAGATAGATAGATAGATAGATAGATAGATATGGATATATATATAGAGAGAGAGAGACAGACAGAGACAGAGACAGAGACAGAGACAGAGACAGAGAACTGGGTTGCTTTGCATTCTACAGTAGTTCACACATTTAAAAAAGGATAATTTTCAGAATGGTAAAGTACCTCTGTTTGGGGCAAAAAGGTTTTACGTAATAATTGGGGCACAGGTAAATGAAGATTCAATGTTTCTTTTTACCTAAAAAAAGGCTTAACTATCTTTAGGGCAAAAAATTTATTCTTTCATCAAATTAAATCAGAATATAATACCATGCCTGAATTCCATGTGGCTAGAGAATGAGGCAAGAGGATCACAACCTTGAGCCCAGTCTGAGCAATTTAAGAAGGTCCTGTCTCAAAAATAAAAAAAAAATAAATTTAAAAAGAGTTGGGGACATAGTACAGATAAAGTGTCCCTAGGCTCCATCCCCAGGATAGGGGGGAAATTTTCAAAACATCAAAACAGCATGTCGAAAACCAAAAATAAATAATAAAATAAAAGCAGGCCAAATATTCATATGATAGGCTGCTATAGAAATTAAACATTTTAGTTAAATCTATTAAAGAGTCTGTGTTTTAAAAATTATGATCTGTGTAATATACTACTTCAACTGGATAGCTCTACTAATGATATATTAAACTAAACTAAAAAAGACTTTTCTGTATGGCTCAATATAATATTATAACATTTAAAAATGTAACATAAAATTCTGAATTTCAAAGACAAAAATTAAGATTTTCACAGTGCTCAGTCCGATGAAAAGGACATGAAGTTATTTTGGAATATCAGATGGTAAAATGAGAATCAATGAAAATATGAACATACTAAGTAAAATTATAATCAAATACTTATTAATAGTTCGTATATAAGACAATAATAAAAATATTAGGACCACAGAGTACATTACCTACTATAGAAATTAATAATTTTCATTGAAATTTCAAATTCTAAGTTTTAACAATAACCCTCTATAAGTCATTAACACCATGTTAACAAACAATGATGAAACTTTTATTTATATAATTTGTTAATTACTCACTGTATATTTTTCAAATATTTCTCAGGATTATTTCTGAGAAATACAGAAGGAAATTAAGTGCATCTGATGCTTCAATACATTTACCACATAAGACCATGCATGTTTAATGTGTTAAGTTTCCACAAATAGGAAGCTATCACTAAGCTTACCTATGAAATGGTAGTTGTTCTTCACAAACTGACCTTCAGCTTAACTTTTAAAGTGCCCATCTCAGATACCATGCCACCCTGCAAGCCTGACTGGGCAAGGCTGCTATCCATTTGGTGGTGGTGGCGGTGGGGCAGACAGCAGGAACAGTGCCATTCACTCACCTTGAAATGGTGCAGGTGAAGACTGAGCCATGTGTATATGCTCCTCATTGATCAAATAAATGGGCTGGTGCTGGGCTATCTCCACACTGGTACACACGTTACTTTCTCCATGAAGAAAGAATGTGAAAGCACAGGACAAATGCTCACTAAAAAAGAATGAGATTGCATACTGAGATAGGCAACAGGTCAAGGAATAGGAGCTACTGATGAGCCGTGGCTCTACTTTACCAGCTACCTGGCAAAACTGACTCTAATCAAGGGTGGGGAAAGAAAACCAAAATCTTCTGGTTGACTTTACACAAACAATATAACAAAATCACTCCTGAAGGAACTGAAGTTGCCAGATAAATCTGAAAAACTAAATATGCTGCATTTTAAACTCTGGACAGTTACTGTGTAGAATGCTTCCTATTTTACCCTCTACTTCTAAAAACAAAAAGAAAATCACTAAATTTTCTACTTTCTCAGTGCCCAGCACATGGCAAGCAGTGGAAACTGTGTTAAGCCAAATAAGGAAACTAAATTCAAAAGGCTTAATTTTAAAAAGTGGCTTATGAGCAAGATCAAAAGGCAACTCCTGAGATGAGTCTCAACTGGCTTTTAACTGATTCTAGGAAAAATGACAAAATAGATTTTGTTTATATTTGACTTAATACAATAACATCAAATTCACAAGCTGAAAACACTGTAATAAGACTGAAACTGCTGATCTATTTTATTTTAGCACATGGGAAGATACATGGGTCAAGATTCAATCTTATGCATGTGGATAGCCAGATTTTACCCAGCACCATTTATTAAGGAGGCTATCTTTTTTCCAATGTATGCTTTTGGACCCTTTGTCAAAGATCAGATAACTGAATGTACCTGGGGATAAAGAAAACATGGTATTTATACATAATTAAGTACTACCCTGAAGGGTAAACATGAGTCACTTGTAGAAAAAAGCACACAACTTGAGACTATAATGTTAAGTGAAATAAATCCGACATACAACCTTAAATACTGCATAGTTTCTTACATGAGAAATCCAAAATATAAATAAAGAGCAAAATAAAAAGACAGATAATAGAAGTACTAAAATAGATCTTCTCAAATGGACAGGGGGTCAAGAGATAGAAAGGAAGTAAGAAAGCGGAAGGAAAAGGAATAAAAAAAGAATTCAGATGTGCTTGTGCCCACACATCAACTCCTCCCAAGGAATGTAATGATTATGCACTATAAACATATATTAACAAAAACTGAAGGGAAAAAAAACTGCTCTAAAAATAGTAATGAAGGATACTGCTGTATACTTAAATTCCCAATACACATTTACTATAATACAGTTTCTAAATGGGCTGTTAATTGGTATTTCATTATTAAAATTTGCTTCTGATCACAAAAGTTTACTGAATCATTCCACTTTCCTATTTTCTACACAAATAAACAGCTAAAATTTGATAAAAATGAGGCATCATGGAGAAAAATTGTTTCTTAGTTATTACTGTGGTACATTCTCTCCAAGTTGTTAACTTTGGCCTGTGGCCAACTATAACACATCCTCATTCCTCAAAACCATTCATAAGCACATTTGCCTGATGAAACAAAAGCATAGCAACAAACAGGGCCAGGCAAGCACCATTTAAAAAGTCATGTTTAAAATGTTGCTTCTGTTTAAAAGTTCTCTAAACCAGGGTGTGGTGACGCATACCTGTAATCCCACTACTTGGGAGGCTAAGGCAAGGGGATTGCTGCGAGTTTAAGGCCAGGCTGAACTACAGAACAAGGCCCTGCCTAAAAAACCAAAAACTCAGGCTGGGGATTTAGCTCAGTGGCCTAAGTGCCTGCCTGGCAAGCACGAGGTCATGAGTTTTATCCCTGGTTAAAAAAAAAAAAAAAGGAAAGGAAAGGAAAGGAAAGGAAAGGAAAGGAAAGCCAAAAACTCCAGTTGTCTGTTGATAGGCATTTGGGTTCTTTTCCAAATGTAGCTATTACAAACTGTGCAGCTATAAGCATGAGTTTGCTCATATCACTGTGGTATGATGCTTTTAATTCTTTCATAAAGACACCAAGTAGGGAACAGCCAGGTTAAATAGAATCTCTAGTCATAGTTTTCTAAATAATCTCTACACTGATTTCCAGTGGTTGCACCAGTCTACATTCCCATCAACATTGGAGAAGGTTTCCTTTTTCCCACAGCCCCACCTGCATTTGTTATTAGTTGATTTCTTGATAATAGCCATTCTTTCTGGATTGAGATGAAATCTCACAGTTGTTTTAATTTGCATCGCTTAAAGGATCGGTGATGGTAAACATTTTTTAATATCTTTATTTGCTGTTTGTACTTCTTGAGACATGTATAGCTAAGTGGATGGACCTGAGATCACATTCCTAAGTGAAATAAGTGACACACATACGTGTAAAATATCGCTTTGTCTTTCTGGTGTGAGAAACTGAAAGTGTAAATCATAACCAAAACATATAACAGATACTGTGAAATAGGAAGTATCCTATTCAAAGTAAAAAGGGAATGGGGGGATGGGAGGGAAAAGAAAAAATGAGGGAAAAAAGGATAAAACAGAAACAAAGCTTTATAAATAAGGAGAGACAGGAGTTGAGGGAGAAGGGAATGGGAAAAAAGAACTAAGATATACAATGTGCAGGTACAAATTCTCTATGATGAATGCGATCCTTAGGCATATCTAAACTGTAACAATAAACTTAATTATAAAAAACCCAAAACTAAACAAATAAAAGTTCTCTAAAATATTATGTCTACTTTGATTACTAGTCAAAAAATAAACTTTGTTTCAATTGTGAAATTAATGCTTTAAGGAAAAATTAAAAATAAAATCAGACTCACAGTGAAGCATATGTATGTTCTTCCTCCACAACTTAAGTTTTAAAGCACATTTTTTATTTTGTTAGAATGTGAACTTTCATTAGTAGAAAACATGGTGTTGGCACCTGGTTATTTAGCACAATAAAACAAAATAGTGGCTGTTAGGGTTTATGTCTAGGTGTCCCTCCAAAGCCTCGTGCAGTGATGGAGGTGGCTGGTTGTCCAGCACTGGGATTGGTGCTGTGAGTGTTGCACCCACCCAGGGGCAGGTAGCCCACATGTAATATAAGGGAGGGAAGGAGGCCCGCTTTTCCCTTCTTTGTCCTTTTTGCTCTCATCACTTGTGGCCACAGGAACGGTTGCCCCTTAACCATGCCACCCTGCCTTGGTGCCAGCTGAGTATAGACTGAAACCTTCAAAAATTGTAAGCTGAATAAATCGTTCCTTCATTTTAGGCATCAGGTATTTTGTCTCAGCAATGAAAAAAAAGTGACTGAGACAGTGACTAAAATTTTGTAACAATTTAAAAATTATCCTTGACATCGTACTTCTAAGTTTCAAGTTCCCAAAGAGTGAAATATATGCATAATTTAAACATACAGAGGTATAAAACATACACATATTTTCAATATATACAGGTATAAATATCAACAGCAAAAATATGCTGTCCTTCATGAAAATGACAAAAACATATTCAACTCACAACATTCACAGCAAGTAACAGGAATAGAACCCAGTTTTACTGATATGGATTGGCTTTCAGTTGTAAATTTCAACCAAGGGGTTAGGGTGACTCATCCTCATTCATGCCTACTACCCCATGTAATAAATGGCTTGTTTATTTATAGGAAACTGTGAGAATTACACATGTAGAGGTAACCACACAATGTTCTCTCTTAACACTGATTTCTAACTGTGCATGAGAATAAATGCAACCAACTTTATCTATCAACTAGTGCAAAGAATGGTGCAAAGAGCTTAACATGCTATTAAGTGAAATATGGTTCTTTCTCCACAGGGCCATATATACTAGCTACAGACTAATACGAAAGCATATAAATAAAATAAAGCCAGGTACAAATACAGAAACAGAAATAAAAGCAAATGTCATAGGAAGGCTAAAATGCAATGATTTCTTCAATTTAGAACTTACAAATGAATGCCTCAGAAAGTCAAGAACAAATGACCACAGGGTTTCAGAGGGAGGTATGGGACAGGAAGTAGATTTAACTAATAGCAGCATGCAGTTGGGAAATTCTGGACAGGAAGCATCACAGGACATGACTGGAAAAGAATCTAAAAAGTCTGAAGCCAACATTTACGACAACAAAAATAATACCTGCATGTAAAATAACAAGGAGTCAATTTATGGGTTTAAGAAAGGTAGCTGAATCTAAAGAGCTATTATGAAAATTTCAAAACAGTACTTATTTACATTTGTTAGCTGGCGCAGCAGCATAAGCGCCTGCTTGGCAAGCATGAGGCTGCAAGTTCAATCCTTGGTACAAAAAAAAATTCTGGAACCTTACATTTGTATGCCTCCCCCCAAATAAGAAATTGAGATAAATAAATGCAAAAAAGAACTGAATGGGGGATGCAAGCCCAGGGGGACTTCACCACTAAAGTACACCCCCAGCTCCTTTCATTTATTTTTTTCTTTTTTGGTACCAGGAATTGAACTCACAACCGCGTGCTTGCAAGGCAGAAGCTTATGCCGCTGAGCTAAATTGCCCGGGTAGAACTTGAGCTTGCAATCCTGCTTGCTTCAGCCTCTCAGAAGTACTGGCATGGGCCTGTGTCCACCCAACGACCTATTTTCAGTAATGGTCATTCTAAAAAGAAAATATCTTTTTATTCTTTTTGGAAGATGTCTTTCTAAAAGAGACAGTTAAACCATATATATATATAAATATATATAAAAGTATATATATATATAAATATATATAAATATATATAAAAGTATATATATATATAAATATATAAATATAAATAAAAGTAAGAGCAGAAATGTAACCAAGGGCACCACTAACAATGCTTTTGGCAAGTTACTGCATCTCTTTGGTGACAGTTTCCCCCTATGTAAAAGCAGCTGTTCACACAGATTGCCAAAACTGCCAGGGGATCTTATTTGGGGGTGGAGACAGGGCTTCTTAAAAGTTTCTCAAATAATACTGCTGCTATTCCTGGCCCAAAGACCACACTTTCAGAATCACTCATTTTGACTATACCTAAATCTTTCTCTAGTTATTAAGTTCTGTATTTTTCTAAGATCATATGAAACAAGAGGTGAAAGATGACAATACTAACACAAGAAAGTAGAATTCCACTTGGACCTAGCAATACCACTTCTAAAGAATTACCCCACAAATAAAACTATTGAGCAGTCAGTGATTATAGCATTGCTCATAATCAAGGCTGAGAAGAGCCAAAAAGTATCTATTGACAGGAAAGCTCTTAACTAAACTATGGTATGTCCCTACAAAGTAATACTGTGCAGCAACGTGCAAGGAAATGATCCTACTAACTTGGAAAAACTCAAACAAAAACATATGAGGAAAGAAACATGGTCCAAAACAGTACAAATAATATGCTCTCATTTTCATTAAGTGGGAAAAGAGGAAATATATACACACTTTGCTTATGTTGGCATAAAATATTTCTGGAAAAACACACTCAAAAGCACCATAATACTGGTTGACAGTGGAGAATGAAGCAGCATGACAAGGTGGGAAAGAGTTCGTTCACTGTATTCTTTTATTTTATTGTTTTTACCGTGGACCCTATGTCACACAGAGAGCAACGGAGGCAAGATTAAAGGCAGCTTCTGCCTCCATCCTTGTGCAGTGTGATAGCTGGTCCAAACCAGGAACACGCTAGAGGAATCATGATGCTTCCTCTGGTCATATTTAGCTCTTCATTGCAGCCTGCTGAAATCGTTATTGACCCTAATTCTATATCCAACATACTAGCTAGTGGATCAGCAAGTCATTGGTGCATTTATCCAAGACACTGCTGAAACGGTGAAAAAGACCATGCTGAGTACAGAGTCCTGTGTCATCTCATCAGATACTTCCAAGCTACAAATTTACCAGAGCAGTGTCACCTATTTACTATATCTTGTCTACATGGAATAATCTAAAAGATTATGTCAAATGTTTTGATAATAAGTATCATGTTTTTCTGATCTGAAAGTAAAACTGAGGTGGTTCTACACAAAGTCCAAACTCCCTCATTTTACAGGTGAGAAAATACAGTTAAAAAGAGCTTGTCTTGCTCAACGACATGCACAGAGGCACAACTGGAATTAGACCTGACGTCCAACGCTCTCACTAGCTAGTAGCTCACACATAAATGTGGTTTTTCACTGAGATCTCTAAGAACTGATATTTTACATAGGTAAAATGAAATCAGATTTATAAGTGAACAGTGAAAATAAGAAGCTCTATAAATACAATTAGAAATCAGATGGTTCACAATTTTATTTTAGCGTCAAGAAGTAAACCTTTATTTCAAGCACCATACATATCTTCTCACTCATTACCTGCTTTTACTTGAACCTTTAACCACTCAACTCCATTTCATACACTCTCGACATTTGAAAACTGAAAGAACTTTGGAGGTAACTAAGCTCATCCTTTTTCTAATTCAGGAAAAAGTTGAAAAGATGCCTCAAGGTACACAACTAGTTCACAGCATAGTTGGAATAAGTTCTGGTCACTCTCCTAATTAGCAACAGTCACAGGACAACCAAAACCATCCACCTTAGAGAAACACTGCTTCCTTCCCAATAGGATGTGTCTTCTCATCAACGCAAGGATATTCTATGTAACCTGAACCAGTCCCTACATCAGGTGTCCTATGTCCCCTACTTCTGTGGGCCAGATGATGCTACCAAAAGAATATGCAGAATTAAAAACATTGCAAGTGCACTCAAAATAAAATGGGAGCCTCATCCTTCTTCTCTTCGGTCTCTGTCTCTCTCTTGGGGAGGTGGGGAACACAAGCTGCACAAGGACAGAGTTAGGGGGGAACTAAGGGCCCCAAGTGTGCTAGAAGTGCCTCCCTAGCAAAGTAGCGCCATATCCACAGGCCCAGATACTCTCCTGACAGTAATCCTGTCTGCTCAAATTTATTCTCTGCTCTTTCCTCAGTGTAAAGTGATTCTGGTGATTTTGAAAACCTCTTTCTCATATTAAACATAGCCACAGTTAGACTTACCTCCCTCTTCCCCAGAGTCCTAGCTTTTCCTTTCTCTTTGAAAAGATACTGATGTTCTCCCACTCATGAATCATCTTTATTTATTCCTCTATTTGCTTCAGTAAAATACAACAAAAGGATGAAAATAAAAGGTAGAAAATGATACATTACATGAATCCAACAAAAATAAAGCTGGTATAGAAATAACAATACATAAAACATGCTTTAAACCTTAAGTTCATAATAATAAACAGGAATTCAACCAGAAATTTAAACAATCATTAATATGTATGTACACAGCCAGATGGTAAGCAGTATAAAGATACATGAAGAAAAATTTTAAGCAGATGTATAAGAAGAAAATAAAAAATCTAAAATTAATATATAATACTTTTCTCAGTATTAGAAGAGGTAAAATATTAAGAACACAGAGCACTGGAGTGACAAAAACATAAAAAATTTGACTATATATGGTGGTTTTCCATAAAGAACCTGTTCTCTTTCCACGGACACATGAATGATCTCCAAATATTTAAAGGGAAATAGGACCCAAGACAAATGCTAAATTTCGAATGACTTACGATATTCACAGCTCACACATTTCTAACAAAAAATTAACAGAAATCAACAGTGCAAAACACAGGTGAAAATAAAATCCTGTTTGAAAGCTTAAACATGCACTACCTAAATAAATCATGAGTTATAGAGGAAATGATGCAATATTTAAAATTGAATAAAACAAAAGCAGTACACACCAAAATTCACAGGAAACAGAAGAATAATATCTTTATATGCATAGAAGACTCTTAAATAAAAATTCAAATCAAGAAATAGAGAAACAGGTAAGAGTAAATGGAATTGAATAGTATAAATATAATGAAGACAAAACACATATTTTTAGAAATCCAGCTTGACCTGATTATAACCATCTCCAGCCATACTACCATTGCTGATCTGAATAACATCAGCTTGCTTCCCTGCACAGGTTCCCAGCACATTATAGATCGACAATGCAACTAGAGTGGCATAAGGAGTTTACAAGGTGACCTTGTGGACATCAGCACTAGGTAAGTGCCTCATATCTTTGATATCAGGTTAAGAATGAGTTACTTTTGTCCTCATCATTACACAGGTCTCTAACCTCTGACTCAAAATTGTGGGCATCCACTGATCTTGCTGCCACTCTTGACTACATTTCTAGCACTAACCCCCAACAAACTGTATTCCATGTAATCCCGGGTTCATCTGTCTCTTTCTTTGGTCTCATGACACCGTCACCTACGGTAGCTGATTCTTCTATAGTAGATTGTTCCACAACAATATTAATAAAATAGGGGGGAAAGTAAATTAATAGAACAAAATAAAACATTTTCTGAACAGACTAAAAGTTTGAAGACAAACCACTAGTGAAGGAAGAGGAGAAGAAAGGGATGAAAGAGGTCTATGCAAGGAGACCAATGCACTGATAGACAATCTAGGAAATAAGAAAAAGAGGAACTACAAAAGGAACATGAATGCTTTTAATAAAAAAATGCTGTAAGTAACTTTTGGCAATAAATCTAAAACACATGAAATGGATAAATTATCATAGAGATACAAATATTAAGTAGCATTGCAAGAAAAACCCAACTCAAAACCATCTAAGAAGGTTTTTAGCAAACTTTCTCCATCACTTCAATCCCTCTTATGTGCACTGTTTCAACACCTGATGGATGGAGAAATAACAGCAAGCCAACTATAGTATACTGCAAGGCATCAGCAGTTGGAGGAAAAAACCCAAATAATCTATCTTAACACAGAGAAAAGGCATATTTTAGATTTCAGGGAAAAAATAAGGTTTTTTTTTTCCTTTCTTTCTTTTTACAGTTTAATTTGCAATTTGTTGTTAGGCTTCTCAGTTCTCACTTCAGAGAAGAGGGGTAAACAATCAAGCAGATGTTGGGTCCAAAGAGGATCGCTATAGCAATTGATTAAACTATGTTTGAAACAAGAAATTTATTCTTACTTCAAGTACATAACTTAGGGATGTTTATTCATATTTAAAGTTGTTTTCATTGGGTACTTCATTATCCTGTTTCACCTAGGCTGCAAATATTTCCAAAATACTTCATCAGATGTTCTTCTGACTTTTCAAACCTTCAAAAACTTGCTTCTTTCTGAATTAAACTAAGAAAGAAGTGACGAAAATATTTTGTTTCAAAATAACTCCTGAGTAAACACAGCAATGTCAGTTTGGGAGTTATGAAAGTTCCTCACTCCTACTTCACCTCGGAGCTTTGCTAGACATTAGGGTTTTAAATCACATATGCATATTTCTCTGGCACAGGAACCACGAGCTATCCAAATGTAAAGGGAAACTGTGCTGGAGAAACCCCATCTACTGTGTAAGTTCTGAATAGCTAAACCCAGCTGGACCCTGCTCCCTCCTGGCAGCAAGACTAAAAAGAAAGCACAGGCTGTTAGCATTGGAGCAGGGTCACATGGGGACTCCCTCTCCAGCCCTTCCCACTGCTCCACTTCACTTCAGATCCCACCCTCACTAACTGTGCCAAGCTGCTTCACACTTCTGGGTTTTGCTCATATTTTGTTTGTTGTCTAGAATAAACTTCTCCCACCTTTAATACTCCTCCCTGTCTTTCCCAGATCACCTTTAAAGCTGCACAACAGGCTAAATGCTCCCATGCATCTCTGAGTGTATCTCAACTGGAACACTTCAGCTTCTGTGAATTTATTCATGACTAGCATATCTGACTACCTTCTGTGAGGACTGCAATTATACTATCATTTTGGACCCCAATATTTAGCATGGACTTAGTGTGAGTAGATGCTGTGTTAATATTTTTTATCAAAGTTTATACCTTTCCCCTAAAACTGTGGCATTTTTTTTTTACAAGACTGAAAAACAGAGCCAGAATTCTGAGGTAAAAATATTCTGAGATAGAGCACTTCTCAGCCAGACTTTTTTTTACATTAATATTTTCATAAAACCTTTAAATACCCCTCAAAATGATTAAGATCTTATGTACCAGTTTCCTCAAGATGAATGCAATTATGTATCACCAACATATACTAATAAAAAATACTTAAAACAGTCCTTCAACATATAATGCAGCATCATACATCAGTCTGTCCCCAACACAATCTTTAAGAACGATCAGTTTGGGCCAGGGGTTTAGCTCAGCAGCGTAAGTGCCTGCTTGGCAAACGTGAGGTCGTGAGTTTGATACCTGGCAACAACAACAACAACAACAAAAAAAAAAAGAATGACCAGTTTCTATAGGAAACAATCTGAACTCAGGAACAAAGGGAAAGTTAACAAACTAAGTTTTATGATTATATACAAAATATCATAAATTCTATTGTACTGTCATCATTGCTACAAGTCTATTTTCAGAAGTAAAACTAAAACTACTCCACTAGAGAAAGATACTTAGTTTCTTTGTATCCTTACAAATTTGTCCCTTAATATGCCAACTCATACATTCAATGCCTTTATCACCCAATTTATTTCCTTCATGGGATTTATCATCATTTTCAGTTCTCTGACTCACTCTGATGGTCTGGCTGCCACAGTGTGTGCTCCCTGAAGGAACTGCGCCTGCCCCTGTGGAGTCCCGGGCACCTAGCACAGTGCATCTCACACAACACTGCAAACACAGGTGATGAAAGTAGCTTCAGTTATGATCAAAGACAGAAGTTACTTTCTTTTCTTTTTAGAAAGTTCTATCAGGAGAGAACAAAAACAACTGATAACTTCAGTGAATATTTTTAAATACAAAATTGTGTAATTATTAATAGGAGGTAGTGTGCAATTTCCAGTTATTTTTTAAAAAGCACATTTTAAGACTGTTTAAACACAAAGAACTGGCGTGAGTTACACCTAAGACAGTACCTAGTATAGTTGGGAAAGGGGTTGCATAAAAGTGGAGGGGGGGCAGTGTTTCAGATTATTTTATTCTCTCACAATGTTCTAAATATTGTAAAGAAAGAGACATTTTTACTTCTTACATTGAATTTCTGAATGAAACTGTTACATATGCTTTCAAAATGCATTATGAATATTAATATACTACTATTTGGGGAGGTATAAAAGTGTTTTGCTAACAGATTCACAATGCAGCATGTATTTAGATAATTCTATCTCAATGCTTTCTGTATTATGAACTTACATCTTAAAATTTTCTAAGTTGTCATTAACTAAACCTCTTGCCAGCAGCAATTTGACTCACTCTACAGATTCTCATTTGGGAATATTTTGCTAATGTTACTAAATGGTTTATTTTTCTTAAAAATATTCAGTTGATTTTGGCAGGCCATACAAGGACAATATGGAGATCCTTTGCTCACAAGTACACTAGGTTTTCTCCCATTAGACAAGCTTTAAATTTCACCTCCTTTTTAAAAGAAGGTGATATTATAATATCCAAATAATAAGACATGGTTATATGTTTTGTAAAACTCTTACGATACTTTTACTATTTCATATATCCCCTATAAATTATGAATTAGATTTGATTAAAGTACAATGAATTTATCCAGGAAAGTTAACTGGTTAACTGTATATATTTTTAAATGATAGAACAATATTTTATTGTAACTATTAAACTATAATTACATTTCTACAAATAATCACATTTCTAAGAAAGTTATGCTGTACAGCATAATACAAAATTGTTTCATTGAGCACTTTACATATAAACAATATACGAATGAGTATAATCATGTAAGTATATACCCACATAGAAACAGAATTTGACTTTTCTTTTTTACCCTCATATCCTCAATGCTAAGCTGCCCCCGGAGAGAAAAACTGGCACTTGGGTGGTGCATTAGTTACACTAGATCATAGGGTACTGTTCATGCAGCAGTAGCAGAATAGCACCACACCTGTGCAAATGCAAAAACAGTGCCTCTGTGACCTGAAAGACTTAATATTCCTCCTTGGGAACCTCTACTAGAAGCAAGTAACAGTGAGGAGAGATCATAATTCAGTATGTGCTTGATACAAAGGCTAAAAGAGTTTGAGGGGTCCTACCCCGATGGTAAGAACAGTGTAACATAATTTTCAAGATGCTAAGATAGAGATAAGAGCTAAGCTAGTCAGTGACATGTGCTTGAAAAACCAGAAGCCAATGCATAAAATCTGAGTAGGCTTATGAAAGTCATCCTATCAAAATCTTTCTTTAAGGTTACTAAATTAGGCCAGATTATCTAGCCATAATCTCTGGACAGCTCTCTGAAAATTCAATGGAGTTTGCCTGAAAGAATATACATGTATATTAGGTAACCCCAAACTGCCAGAGTACTTTAGTTGCTCATTTTAAGACACACCTGAAATTCTTTTTTATAAAAAAGTAAAAATCAAAATCTTGTATCCGTTTTGGGGGCGTTATTTTGAAAGACAGAAACAAATGTAAGGGTCACACAGGTGATGAAGAACCATATAAAAATTTCTACCATTTTTCCCACATACCAAGACATTACATATGACAAACAATGAAGGATCAACAGACACTAAAGTTGTTAAGATTTTGTAGATCTGTCAGGGTCTCTGCTTGAGAATATAAACTACCCTATTTCCATAGCACTCTATTGCTAAAATGTTGTATTTCTTTAAATTATAAAATATATTTTACAGTGTATCTTAATATTATGAACCGTTTGCTTATGTTTTGCAAAATCACACAGTCACTATGACAGTGGAATTCAGGCCAGCTTCAAAGAAATACGGAGACAGACCTCTGACGTTTGTCTAGATTCCCATACCCAACAAAGTGACCTGCCCAAGAAAATTTAAGCAGGTGGGAGTTCCACAAGGCGATAGGCATCAGGTGAACAGCAGCAAGGAGTCAAATAACACCTACACAGTCAAATAACACCTACACAGTCAAATAACAACAACAAAAAAAACCTACCAAGACTGGTGCTAGGTAAGGTAGTCTTTCTGCTTCCACAACATGTTGCTTCTTCATATTCCACTACTGTATTCTTCTTCATGTATAAATATCAAACCTATTTTTCCCTTTTCATGTTTTTTTTTTCTCTTTTTTTTTCTGTTGTAAGCTACCTTAGATACTTTTAGGGTTAGATCAAACATGAAAGAGGAGGTAAGAGTTCATTCTCATTCACACTCCTTCTTTCCCTTTCCCTGTTCTCCCAATCCTTAAGAAATTAATAGTGTTAAAATAATGGAAACTGGTATATAAGAGAAACAGTACCTCATCATGAAATTACTTTGTGTTCCTATTCACAGCAATGATCCTAGTTATACTTTTAAAGATATTTCCTACCAAAAAAACAGGCAGAAAAAAATCTACCTTTCAAGATCCCTCTACTTCAGAGCTGGCAGCTGACACTCACTGCGGCTTAGGAGTTCTTTAAAGGCTTTCCAGCATTTGGGCTTCCTTGCCAGAAAGCAAGGCCTTTCATGCTCAGCACTGTTGTAAAGGTCTCATTCATCAGTACTCAAAGAAAGCCACAGTTTTCCCAACAAAAGGAAAACGAAATTGGAACTGACATTACTTGATAGAATGCTGTTATGAGCAAGCATGTATCTTCCATACGCTTCCTATGCCACAGGGCTACACTAGAAGGTAGGTTTTCTCTTTAACCAAAGCACAGTACAGCCTTCAATCAACAGCACTGCTCATGATCTCAATTCCTCTATCACCTTCGCAAATCTGATGCTAAGGCAACAAAAAATAAACAAAAATGTTATTACAGTTTGTATAAAATTATGATTACTAGATGGCTGGGGGTGGTGGCACATTCCTCTAATCCCAGCTCTTGGGAGGCTGAGGCAGAAGAAATGCCTCACACTCCAGGCCAACCTGGGCTACATAGTGAGTTCAAGGCCTCCCTCAACTACAGACCAAGGAACCCCCCCCCAAAAAAAACAAACACTGCTAGATGAAGATCATTAGATGTTTTGCAACATGTTACACAAATGCTAAACAGAATAACTGATTTTTAGGAAGTAAACACAATGTCTCTTAATGAGATAAAATTCTGCTGACAAAATATAAAGAAAAAGAGGATACTGGAACTCAATGAGTCATCTGAAAAATAATTTATTAAACATAAGGACGAAATACACATCTAAGTAAAACAAAGGGCAAAAACATACAATCCTTCAAGTGATGTATCATCTGGCAAATTGAGTATACTCCAGGGATGCCCACTAAATACCTAACTATTCTGATGCATACAGAAGTTATGGTAACATTTCTTTAATGGCATTCACACACAAAATCACAACTAGACACTACAAAAAAAAAGGTGAATGGTTAAAATTATAGAGTGTGTACATAAAAGATTTTGACTGAGAATTTCCTTGCAATAACAAGCAGTAGCTTAGGCAATTTAGGCAACAATGTGCAGTTCCGCTGCACATGTTCAACTGCTGTCCTAAGCACCAAGGGCACCATACTGACAAAGGCTGGGAGTCCCAAATCTCACAGAACTTATAGGCTTCTGGGTCAAGAAGACAGATTGAAAGATTTAGAAGGCAAATGCAGAATAAAAGACAAGGTAAAAACAAAACTAGATGATATATTCTAGAGTGGCACAAGAGGTGAAGAAGAGACAACAGGAAGTAGAGGTGGGTGGGGAAAACTCCTTTGAAAGAAAATGTAAGTCAGCCCTGGTGAACTTTATAAGAAAGAAGTACAAGTACAGGAACAAGTTTAATGTGTTTGGGAAACAACGGTCCACTGTGTTGAAGCTTTTAAGTAAGAGAGGGAGCACAAAATGAGGTTGGAGAGGTAAATAAGGCCAGACCTTCCAAGTTTTTAAGCAATGGTATGGGGTTTAGAACATTTAGAAGCAAATAAATTACCATAGCCTCATTTCTACATTGAATGTTACTTTAGTTGCCATTCATTCTAAAGAGTAAGAGTAGAGGCAGGGAGAACTTGAAGGCTGTGATGATGGCAGCCCAAGTGAGAGAACAGCACAGCTTAGGCTGGGTGGTAGGACCAAGTGTGTACATACATGCATGTGCGTGCACACACACACACACATTCACTTGGAGTGTAATGAATTTAGCTGACTCAAAGTAACACTTTCTTTATAAACTCTTTAAAAACTATCTTTTTAGGAAGTAGATGGAACAAAAGCCAATGAAACAAATAATGAAGTCACAAAATATTATTTAAATCAAATTATCGACTGGAAAAATACTGTTTTTTCTATGACTAATCATACATACAAATGTGATTAATATCACAACCTGAATACTAAGTAACAATAAATGAAATAATCATGCTATTTTACATTATATTCACAGATTTAAATATTTTTCTCCTTTTATAATGCTAACAAAGGTGAAGGAGAAATGCAGCAGTGATTGTTTTGCTCTGGATCAGCCTGGTCATTTAATCAAAAACGAGAGTCCTGGGCTGGGGATTTAGCTCAGTGGCATAAATGCCTGCTTGGCAAGCACTAAGTCATGAGTTGGATCTCTGGTACCAAAAAACAAACAAAAACAAAAAACAAAACAAAACAAAAAACCCCAAAAAACGAGAGTCCATCAAATCTATCACTTACATACTCTGAGGAAGATTCTGGCAAAGTCAAACTTAAACACTATCAGGACTGGAAATAACCAACTTCCTAGGAACTCAGTGACCAAAATAATGAATATATTACTAAAAGGAGAAGAAAGAGATTATTCTGTCATAGTTCAATAATATTTGAAAAAAATTTTGAACAGTAAAGAACAGTAAAAACAAAAATCAATCGGGAGACATCTGCAAACAGCTGCAAAACCCCCAACTTACACTCATAATTTGGCATGATAAAAATCAGTAAGTTGTAAAGTCAAGGGAAGAGTCAAATGGAGTTCAATAAAGAAACTGAAGACTGCAATCTCTGTAAAATTAAATTTCTAAGGAAGCCTGTAGTAAATAATCAACTACACATGCTCATTACTAAAACATCTGAAAAAATATTGTAACTATTATCTCAAGACAGGTCCAGTTTTTTCCTAATGAAAGATGAATACTACTAAGCAGTTATATTTTAAGATTATACTCACAGAGAAGTATTAAATGGGAGACAAAGGATTTGATTTCATTTTTTATTATTATCAAATTTTAAATAACCACATAAATGAACACTGTCTTGCTGGTGAAAATTTTTTCAACAGTGATAAACGCAGATAAATACGGGTTGTGTAACTTTAGAACCTACCCAAAGAACAACTAATAGGGGTCTTAACAGGAGGGAACTAAACATGATTAGCAAAAGTAGTAAAGGTACTTGTAAAAGGCCTCAGCTGAACTAGATATAGAGTATCAGAGTGCTAATGGGGGGGAGGTATTCCTCATGAAGGCTGCTTTTTAAGTTTATTGTATATTGAAAACTAAAGATACAGGGAGACAATAGGAAGAAAATGTTTGAAATCATCAAATCTTCTTTGCTCCCGCTCTATCTTAGAATGTTCAGTTGACTCGATGTCGATGTTTAAAAAGCTTACTGAGTAAAATGGAACACATTATTTAGAAAAGGACTGAATGAAAACCAACCAACGTGAAAACTGAAGTGAATATAATTGACAGATGAGATAACTTAAGAAAAAGATAAGAAACAGTCCTTAGTGCACGAGTTATACTCAATTATACCACAGTACAACAATACCTGTGTTACTCAGATTTTATTATATGATCATGGTGAAATAGTATATACCTTCCCCAACAGTCGTAAATATCAATGCCACGAGCTGATCAAAATGCAGCAACACACAGGTCAACACTTCAGGGTACACTAGAGGGCTCATGCACACCTGACAAGTAGCACTGATGTAGACATTACAGAAAAAACTGACTTCGATTCACTACTAAGCCTTTCAAACCAGTTTGTCTAAAGGGAAAATCAAAGTAAGAGTAGCCCAATAGGAAAGGTGACAAGGCTGCTGCCCCTGAACATATGCAGAAAGGGCAGGGAGGCAGGAGGACTTTCGGTGCTAGGTACCCTCAATCCTCTCCTTAGAAAAGACAAGATATTGATAGTTGTGAAAAGCAGCAGGCTGTCTGGCTGAAGTACCAGGCTATGAGCTGGCATGAGAAAAATTAATATTGTTTCAATAGAAATAATTATAAAGTTTGTTTCTCTGGACATGGTATCCTTACACTGTTTACCCTCAATACCTGAGGTCTCAATTCAGTTTTGCTAAGAATAAGGGCTGGGTTTACCCATTGTTAGCTGGTATCCAACTTGAACAGTGTCCTCACAGAATGCAAACTTTTAAATTTGTCTCTCATTGACACGGAAATTATGTGCCTGGAGTCATGACTTGTAAGGGTTCTTAGAAATATTCATTCCATGGAGATTCTTTCACCTTCCTCGGAGGAACCAGATTCACCTTGAAATTCAGTGATGTTCTTATCCCTCTATCCTATTTAATCATTATATGTCGCATCTCCTCTGCATCAATTAAGCATACAATCAAGTACAGTACATAAAACCACAATAAGCAATACAGAAAAAAAAAGGATTAAAGCCATGAAAAATGAATTAATTTATTCCTCGCATTGCACTTGTAATTCTTCCACTTTCAGTCAAGATCACAGTACAGTTTAATAGTCTGGTGCAGGGACCAATTAATCCTTTTATATTTAAATCAATCACCAGCTCCTCTCCGAATAATTTAGCTTCTACATGCAGCCTCCCATTTGATGTCTTTAGGGAAGGAGTACAGTTAACATTATGTGGAACATTAATCTTGTTCAGTAATAGAAAAAGAAATGCATTACCAGAGAAATTTAATACAAAAAGTAGAGTATGCTCTAAAACATGTTAGCATAAGCAGTGTATGTGTCATCATTTCTTAATCAAAACAGGCAAGTTACTTGGTGCACCCTTCACCTGGCTTTTCATAGCATGTCTGCACACATATACTTTTTATTTTGATGCAGTATAAAATATAAAGCATATATCCAGGAATATAGCCACTCTCCTCAACACCTACCCCTACCATTGGCAGGTTACTGTCTTCTGCCAACCTCCAGCAGGATGACTTGATACTGCTCAGACAGTGAGAAAAGAAAGAAGTAACAGAAGCACATGTATTTTATTCAAACTGGCATGTGTTTGGCATCTTGCCACAAAGCTGTGTTTTTTCCCTTGAACAAATCTGAAGTCTAATTAATAGGGTTAATTCAATTCAATATTCATGTGTAGTTTAAAGATTCTTACCACTACATGTAAAGCAGACATCCATTTTTTAAGAATATCTGAACAAATGTGTAGGGAAAGTAGTAAGAGTTCATGTGACTGAGAGTGACACACTATATGATATGCCATTTCTTCCTTTGACTAAGTGCCGCAAGGGAAGGACGGGCCTTCCTCTTCATGTTTGGATCTTAAGCACCATGAAAATAAATCAACTTTCTGTCCTAGTGGCCGCACTATAGATTACAAATTCCAAGATTTAGCTTCAGAAATTTAAAAGCACATACAAGCACTTTTCAAATAGTCCATAAGTATTTTCAAAAAATTTAACCGATTCACTTTCTCTGTAGATTCAATACTGCAAAAAGGGGTATCTTAGCATAATTGAAGCGCACTGCTGACTCAAGAGCTTGGCCAATTCAAACAATGCCGAGGAAAGAAAGCACACAGTGAGTGTTAGCTCTGTGTTCACTTCATATCAACACAAAGAAATCAAATTTTAAGCCCAGCTCTGTGATACTAGTGAGAAGAGTGGAAAAAAAGACAATGGGTTGGATGGTAATCTTAACTCTTGAAAATCCATGGTATGTAAAGACTGAGATGGAAGAGCCTGACTGGGTTAACTGTTACACCAAAGGAATATTTCTCTAAGCATCTGAATCATGATAACTTGTAATAACCTGGTAGACAACTATGACCTACAGATAATCATCAGGTAAAAAAAAAATACTAAGTGTCATTACTCACTAATCCCCAGAAGGGTCGTATCAAAGACACATTCAGAAAGAACCTAAGTTTTTTGTCTTTTTTACCTTAGAATAAAACAGAACACTACTAATAAACATTAAACAAGTGAACCAAATATCATCATGGAAAATAGTATCATCTCTACAACATGAAGTCACAGCAGCTAATAAGCTATCATTAGAAGTGTGAGTCTTGGCGGTTTTTTTTCCTAGTAACTGAACTGAGTTTGTATAATTATTCACACTTTCATCTAGACTCCCCTTGATAAGCACATGTCAAATGTTATGCAAGAATCAGAAGTATCACATAGAGATGCAAAGAGACTTTATACATCACTATAAAACTCACATGTAAATCTAAGCAGCTGAATGCAAAACACCACCATCAAAGCCACACAAAAAATTCTGTATTTGACTAGATAAAAATGTACTTTTATTATTTCAATAACTACATATCTCACATAAGGGATCTGAAGAGAGAAAATGGCACACATTCCTTCTGGACTGATTGTACCGTAGTCTTCAAAACAGTATCACAAAATCCCTGCCAGTGAGGGTTGGAGTGCAGTTCAGTGGTAGAACATGCACTTAGCATGTGTGTGGTCCTGAGTTTGATCACCAGCAACCAACCAAACTAAATCCAACCCCCAACAGTCCTCTTGAACACTGTTGTATCTTTCCTTTTATCCCCCCTTTTTTCTGCTTTCAGTCCTTCACCCCAATCTTGGACGTAGATACTACAGAGTTCCCTGGCTGAGAAAACACAGGAAGTCTCAGTCCATACACTAATTGGTCCGCTCTCAAGTGTGGCTTCCACCTGAGCTCACCCAGGTGAGACCGCCCTTTCTGCCAACTGAGATCCCTGGGTAGGGGTCTACATTAAAGTAATATATAAACTAACATATAAATAACTAATATATAAGACAGAAGAAAGTTTTGATTTCAAAAATATCCAGCAAACTTTAATTCAGTTAAGATAAAGGCAGACAAAGAGGCTGCTGTCCATATTTTGCTTGCAATCTTTTCTCAAGAGTATGAATTGGGAGATGAAGTTAGAAACAGTCATTACCACTACTGACTTCTATTTTTAAAATCAGTGTTTTTATGGTACTTTAAAACTGACGAGACAATGGTGTTTTAGTATTCTTGCTTCGTCTCTACTTAAACCTTGTTCCCAAGGAAACAGCTAATGTCTCAATATCAGACCCTGAATAATTATTGACTACAAAGGAAGTAAGTTACAATGAGACATTTGCACTTTAGCAAAATGAAAATGACCAGCTTGGGGGTTTTTGCCTTAATATCAAATAATAGTCTCTGGCTTTCATATAAAAATCAGCACTTTCTAGTAAGGAAGATACTACGTTTTTAACATCTTCAGAATGTTACTATTTTCAGTGGCATTCTATTCTAGGTTAAAACAAAGACACAACTGAAACCACCTTTATTTTTAGGCAAAAGTGACTGCCTCTTCTGGAAGAGGCTCAGCTTTGAAATCATTCTTATTGAAGCAAATTGCTCATGAACCATTACAGCTGAACATATTTCCCAAGATCAAAAGGTCTGAAATTAAAGTGATTTAAATGAAAAAGTTTATAGATTTTTATTAGCCAAGAAACAAATATAAATCTTATTTCTATAATATTCAGTTAAATTGTCCTACTTTTTATAACCACGTCTTTATCTAGGGAAAATACATATAATTTTGGCATTATAAAAGAAACAGTGATACATAAATCATTTGCAGAGTCAGAAAAAAATGAATGAAGTATAGGGAGTTACCTTATTTTTAAATAATCACTGGCAAAACCTCTGATTTACACTTCTAAAAAATGCTTTTAGCTAAAGATTTACAAACATTCAAACCAAGGATTCTAATTTTACAGCACTAAAAATACAACATACATGAACATCTTATTTTGCCCAAAGTATTCAAACAATTTAGAAAGACTGGGCAAGTGACAAGTTAACCACATATATAGCACTAAAATTAAGGTAATTTAAATAAACATTAATTATTTCCTCACCTGAGGACTCATTTCTAAGAAGGATTCTTTTTAATGACCAGTAATGAAGTGGATTTAGGGAATTTCAAGCAATTTTTAATTAAATGTAAGAGAGTAATTAAAAGTGAAAATATAAATAGAATTTGTCAAGAAAAAGAGACACATACAAACACATGTACTATGTGCACTCCTTTGAATTTAGCTTTAAAAAAAAGTGTGTAAGTTCTTTGAAAGATCAAATATTGTGGAAAATTTCGGTTTATTTTATTTTATTTTATTTTATTTTATTTTATTTGGTACCAGGGATCGAACTCACGACCTTGCACTTGCCAGGCAGGCACTTACACCACTGAGCTAAATCTCTGGCCCTGTAAATTTCAATTTAATAACCTGGTAACATAAAGATTTTCATTATACTTTCCTTTTAAAATGTCCTGTTAAAACCCTTGACCATAATTCACAACTGGATTTTCCAGAGTTCAACCCCATGGAAGCTGAAATTATGATGTGTTAACTCTTTCATGACCCAAAGGATAGCAAAGCTTTTCCAATAATGGTACCCAGCAAGTTAGGATAGTACATGCATTTAGAAAATAACATAAAACAAAAAGTTTGAATGCTGAATTGACAATTTCACCAAAACATAATTAAGATGTATCTGCAAGCTATAAATTTTTTGTGTATACATGAAAGAGTACTACCAATTCTAAAACTCTTTAAAAATTAAAAGTATCTACTTACTGTGAATTAAAAATGAACACCACTGAAACACACTAATAACTAGTGGCAAGAAGCAAAGGCTAGCTAGTATGAAAGCAGTGATATTAGCTAATTTCTCTTTCTGAATTAAAAGTATACCCTTCTTAGAAGTTGATACTTTTTTTTTTATTAAAAAGTCAGCCAAGCTCAATTTTTAGGTATCAAGAATTATTTGCTTAAGTTTATAATTCAAAACATTTACATTCTTCAAACTACAGAAATTCATTGTATAAATATGCAATAGTAGGCCTTAAAATGTATATTGTATAAAACTGTATGCACAGGCCATGCACATAAAAATATCTAAATTAGGAAGGCAAAGTTTCACAAAGTCAAATCCTGAGGAAATGGAATTGTTTGAAGATTCTTCCATGTCATAAGCAATTCTCACAGAACTAACCAATATACGTAATATTTATAATATTTTGCTGAGATGAAATAATAGAATTCAGTTAATTAGTATTTAGTTTAAATAATTATTGAAACTAGAAATAACGTTTTATTCTCCCCATAAGGAGAGTAAATAGATTGTACACTTTTTAAAAATCTCATTGAAAAATTAATTAGCCTAGATATTAACTGTAAAATCTGGCTACAAGATCATATGCCATAAGCAATGAAATATGGCAGCAAAGAATATGAAAAGAGATAGTCACCTAAAGACTCAAGCTGACTTATGAACAGCCAAGGAATAAGATGAACTATAGCAAAATTCTTGACATTTAAAAAGATGTGCGTATTTTTAAAATAGCATGCCAAAAAGTCATAATCAAATTTTACCTTGCCCACTTTAATGGCAGCAGTGGTAGCAAGCAATTTTCTATTTTTGGAGTCTAATGTTTATTATGTGTTTAATTAACTTCCTAAAGCACACTTTTTAAGGCTGAGAGGCAAAAAGATATCTTTGGATGGTTAGAAGACCTGCATAATGTGAGGAGGCATCAGAGGTCAAGGATCAGAATTCAAATACAAAAAGGTTTAGATCAAAGAGATGACCTGATGCACAGGACAGAGAAACAAAAAGTCCAGACTAAATGGATGATGAAATTCAATAAAATACAAAGAAATAAAAAATACAAATAAAGATAGAACTATAATGGAACAAAGTGTTGCTAGATCAAATGTTAGTATACACGGATCTTTTATGAGGCCAAAAATTCACTTTTGCCTTTAGAAATCTATTGGATTCTTCAGGATATAGAACCTAAAGGCATTAACTAATGGGAAACTACTCCAATATTTTACTGTTATGCTATAAAAATTAATTCTTCATTGTGCTCTATGAGAAAATATCTTGGGATCACCCTCTATGAAATTCATTGTGATCTTTGTGAGGAAAAAGGTATCAGCCCCTCTTAAATATCAACCAGTTAAGAACAAAATTACCAATCATGTAGAACTCTGCTTTGCATTACAGATTTGATAAATGAAACATTCCAATCTTGTTTAGCTTAAGCTAATTTTACAACTGTTTATGTATGTCTCTGAGACACACCTAAACAGAGAAGAGAGAACAATACAACAGGGTATTGGGTAAATTGGAATTGTATGAAAAATTAAGACAGAATGTACAAGAACAATCCATGCATAAAGAATTGAGTATTTACTGTACTTTGATTAAATGAGGAAGTCAAATACATTTCAATAAAATGATGGTCAATGTAGTAAGTAATGGAATGCAAGCCTCATATATGCAAAAGCACTAAACAAGGTGAAAACAATTTCCAGGAAATAAAATATACATTCATTATTACATTTACTACACAAGTATCTGTCCTTCTGAAAGATCTTCAGAAAGCATTTTCTCTGTGTGTCATACACTATGTAAGAAATTAAGATAACTACAGCATTAACTACACAGTTTATGAAAAAACAAAACTGGCTTCCCACGTGCCAAAGACTAAAGCCAAACTCATGTCTATCACCACAAACTAAAATTGAAATGGATCAAAGATCTAAATACTAAAAGAGAAACACTAAATCTGCTAGAAGAGAAAATAGGTAGAATTCTTGAAGACACTGGTATAGGCAAAAACTTTATGAATAAAACCCTGATGGTACAGGAAATGTCACAATCAACAACAGGGATCCTCATCTTATTAAAAAGCTTTGCACAGCAAAAGAAATCATCAACAGAGTGAAGAAGCAACCCACAGAGAAAAAAAATTTTGCCAATTGTTTCTCAGAGAAAAGACTAACATCTATAACATATAAAGAACTGACAAAAAAATTTAAAGACCCAATCCAAAAATGGGTGTCTGAGATGAATATACACTTCTGAAATGAAGTGTACATGAATATACACTGTCTGAGATGAAGACGTACAAATGATATAATATATGAAAAACTATATGATGTTTTTATATATAATATATAATAATATATGAAAAACTGTTCAGTATCACTGGTCATTTGAGAGATGCAAATTAAAACAACCCTGAGATTCCATCTCACTCCAGAGAGAATGGCTATTATCAAGAAATCAACCAATAACAAATGCTGGCGGGCCTGTGGGGGAAAAAGGAACCCTTCTCCACTGTTGATAAGAGTGCAGATTGTCTCAACCACTAGAAAACAATGTATAGATTCCTCAAAAAACTGGGACTAGAGGGTTCTATTTGACCCAACTACTCCCCCATCTTGGTATCTTCCTGAAAGAAAAGCATCATATGCTGTGATATGTGCAATTCATGTTCACAGTAGCACAATTTTAACAACCAAATCTTGGAAACAACCCAAATGTCCATCAACTGATGAATGAATTAAAAAGATATTTTTACACAATGGAGTACTACTTGGCCATAAAGAAAGATAAACTTGAGACATTTATAGGTAAATGGATGGACTTTGAGACCATACTCTTAAGAGAAATAAACTGGGTGCACATGTAAAAATATCACATTGCCTCTCTGGTGTGAGAAACTGAAAATGTAAATAAGAACCAAAATGTATAACAGAAATTGTGAAACAGGAAGAAAATGTTCACAAGGAAAGGAAAACCAGGGAAGAGGGAGAGGAAAAAGGAGGAAGGGAAAAGAAAAAACAGTAAGAAAATGATAAGATGAAAACAAAGCTTTGTAAATAAGGAGGGAAGAGAAGTTGAAAGGAGGGGCGGGGAATGGGGAAGAAAAGAATCATGATATATTGTGTACAGGCAGAAATTCACTGTGATGAATGAGATCATTATATATAATCTGAATTTTAACAATAAACATATAAAACTTAAAAATATAATTTATTAACTCAGAAAAAAAGCAAATTTCCCTTTTTTATTGGATAACTTCTACCTTCTTGCAAAGATGCTCATAATTATGAAGCCAAAAACACTAGTAAAGATTCAGACTGTGGGGGAAGGGAACAAGAAGCCAACAAGAAGCCAAGCCCTCCCTGCCAGTCGGTGCCATGCACAGGCTGCTGGGAGGAGAGCCAAACATCAGCCTTTTCCCATGAGTCAGTGCCATTCGCAGACTATGGAGGAGGAGAAAAGAAGCCAACAAGAAGACAAGCCCTCTCTGCACCACTGAGGGGAGAACCAGATGCCAGCCCTTTCTGGTAAACAGGCTGGGAGTCAAGAAGAGCCAACCTCCACCCTCACCCCCACCCCCATAAGTGACCAGCTGATCTGGAGAAACAGGCTGCGATGAAAGCTACTGACATAAAATACAACTTAATGCTTGTAGTGTTTAGCGTTTCACTGACTTTGCAGGCCTACAGCTGGTAGACTGATCATCTATTCAGAGGATAACAATACGCAATGTAGCATTTATGGGGAATCTCCTTCTGAAGGTGGTAGTCATTGTTAATTTCTTTTTGTCTTGTTTTGAAGTCCTAGATCATCTTTCATTGTTTTATTTGGTTGGGTTTTGTTCTGTTTTATCTTGATTTTATTATATCCAACAGCATGGGACGCTATTTGAAAGATAACAAGATGTATTATGATAGCCACTGTGGATTTACTATTATCTTGTTTTGAAGTCCTTTATTCCATTCATTGTTTTGTTTTGTTTTCAAGGATTGAACTCAGGACCTTGCACTTGCCAGGCAAGCACTTATGCCACTGAGCTAAAACCCCAGCTCTATTGTTTTGTTTTTTATTAGTTCTATTCTGTTCTGTTTTGTTTGAT
Source organism: Dolichotis patagonum (assembly GCA_004027295.1). NCBI lineage: Eukaryota > Metazoa > Chordata > Mammalia > Rodentia > Caviidae > Dolichotis > Dolichotis patagonum. The sequence goes on from PVJX010002302.1 coordinate 107,143, forward strand.
TTTTACTATGTCTGAAGTTATGGGCAGCTACTTTGAAGACAAGAAGCATTACAGTAACCACTGTTGATCTCCTATTATCTTTTGAAGTCCTGTATCACTTACACTATTTTGTTTTGATTTGCTTTTTTCTGTTTTATTTTGCTTGGTTTTATTCTCTTTAAAATAAAAATCACCAAAAATTAGTAAAATACAACTCCTATTTTTAAGAAACTTACACTCTAGGAAAATACAGGAAAGATGACCAGAGATAAGCATTTAAAAAGTATTTAAAATACAAGAAAGATGATCAGAGATAAATATTTTAAAAGGTGCAGGTAAGTGCCAGAGGAAAAGTTTAGATTTCACTGAAATTCAGGAAGAAATTGTTCTGGCTACCAAAATCAAGAGGATCTATAGACTGGAATCTCAGTACTCCATAGGCTGAGGCAGGAGGATTGCTGTGAGTTTGAGGCCACAAAGTAAGCTAAAAAGTGAGTTCAAAGTTAGCTGAACTACATGGTAAACTTTGTCTAAAAAAGAAAAAAGAAAATAAATAAAGAAAGAAGATCTGTAGAAGAGTCAGGACTCAAGTTTGGTTTGATGGATTTTTAGAATTAAAGTAAAACTGAAAGTGCAGGGGAAAAAACATTTCAGAAGAAATAATAGCTAACATTTATTGAGTGTTTACCCTTCTGAGCACTATTTTAAATGTTTAAGTCTATCTTTAAAATTTCACAGTAACTCTGAAGTACTCATTACATTATTACCCCTACTCTGAAGCAATAACAAAGTCAGTGAGAGTGCTAAAACTTGCCTACTGTCATATTGCCGGTAAGGGGCAGAGCCAAGCTTCATATCCAGATCTGTCTGACAAAAGAGCCTACACTCTCAAAGCACCTGAACTTTATAATCTTAAATGAACTGGCATTAATAAAAATCAGTCATTGTTCAATGACTACTGGGAAAATGCTTTCATTGTATGTAAGTATCTGTTATTCACGTTTACATAATATTCTTTTCTGATTATGTTCACCACATAGTGGTCAGGAAGGAAACTGGATCGCAACATCCCTTTTCAGGGGCTTGCCCTCAGTGACTTACTGTATCCCCCACTAGGCCCTCCTCTTAAATGATCCTCCACCCCTCCAACAACAACTGAGCACGCCAACCAAACCTTTAGCTTATATAGTGTTCAGATGACACATGCAAACCATTCAACCCTATTTGAGAACACACTACTTATTTAGAACCCCAAGACTTCTATGTATATGGTCAGCTAAGTACCCTTTTTCTGAATATAGTTCCATGTTAGCCTTAGCATCTTAATTACTTTTCTCATTGCTGCAGCAACATATCTGACACCCAAAGTTAAAAGAGAAAAGGTTTATTTGGCTCACAGTTAGCAGAGGTTTCACAGTCCACAGTTGGCTGGTTCCAAGGCAGGGTAGCATGTTAGATAGACATTGAAGAGGAGAAACAGTTCTTAGCAGCTTTTTTCTGCCCCTTTTATCTTCTATCTAGTATATCGGGGTTAAGGCAGTGCCAACCAATCAGTGGACTGATTTAGTAATCACTCACCCTTAATCCTATTATTGTATTATGTACCAATCACATACTCTAGATTGAGCCACCTCTGAAAAACACCACCTGTGTCTACATGAGGATTCGCAAGGTCATCTAGACACAAGCCATGGCACTCACTTTCAAATATAATCAGAAAAGAGTATCATATAAACATTAATAACTAGATACTTAAACCTGTAATGATTCTAACAGTTAAGCTTTTCAAATAACACAATAAAAAATGCAACAATTACAAGATCTGACAAGATGATTAACAATGAAACTTTTATACACTGCTGGTGGAAATTTAAATTTGTACAGCCACTTTGAAAAGCTCATTGGCAGTATTTTTAAAATTGATCATGTGTTCACCAGTCCATAACTCAATATTCTACTCCTAGGTATATACCCAATAAAAAATATGTATGAGAAAGTTCTTAGCAGCATGACTGGTAATAGCTGCAAAATGCCAACAAATGTCAACAGACATATAATGGATTATTCAGCAATAAGAATGAACAAATTATAACATCAATGAAATCCCATAATCATAAAAAGTCAGACACAAACAATACCGTAATAATTCCACCTAAGTAAACTTCATGAACTAAATAATCTATATAGTTCTAGTACAGTAATAGTATTTCCCTCCAAGGGAAGGAAGTGACTAGGAAAAGATACAAAATTTGTAATATTTCATTTTTGAGTGTTTCACATAATGACATGTTCACTTTATAAAGTGGATAGAACCAAAAAATTATGATGTACAAATAATATCTTACATGTTTATTTCAATAAAAAGATTTAATTTTGATAGGATGAGTGAATTCAGAAACCTCACTGCACATACAATAATTAAAGTATGTGCCACTCAGAAGAATAAACCCGTTAACATGTAAATTTAAAATACTGTCTAATGTGTCAATCATAGTCATGAAAACAAAGTTCTTTTGATAGAAAGCATTCACAATGTGTCTAGGTGGCCTTTCCAATAGAAGAGCCACACATAAATTTTATAACTGAATGATATTTTAAAAAATGTTTTGGCCATTCAAAAATGAGCTTATTTGCTCTTTAGTAAGTTTCATTAAATACCTGAGATTATAAGCCTAAATGCACAACTAGGTAACCACAGTAAATAAGCAACGAAGGGTTAAAAACCAAAATTTTATGGGCAGTTTAGTGAGCTGCTGGCAGCCCAAACTCTGAGGGACATAATTAATAGCTGCTTGGGAAGCTGAGGCAGGAGGATCATAAATTTGAGGACAGCCCAGGCAATCCAGAAGGGCCCAGTCTCAAAGTAAAATAAAAGGGCTGGAGAGTTAGTTCAGTGGAGAAGATTCAACTAGCAGGCAAGAGGCCCTGGGTATAGTCCTCAGTACTGCCAGTGGAGGAGGTGAAGGTGGAGATTAAGACGTAGAGGGGGAGGAGGAGGAGGAAGAGGAAGATGAGGAGGAGGAAGAAGAGGAAGAGGAGAGGTGCTGGAATCCTATCCTATCTACATATAATTACTCAATTCCAAATACACAAGGCTATTATAGTGATGGTAATGATAACAGTCATAATGATGTAGCAGTGGCAACATTCTGAACATAAATCCAAAGGAATTAGAACTGGGGGAAAGCAGCTAAGTTTTGAAGAGGCTTTCTAGGATCAGAGAGGGCATGAGAACAGTAAACTACAGTGAGCAAATAAACTCTGGCACCTAATATTGCATGCGTTTCCTGTATGATTTATAAATAAAACTACTTTATTTGGAATGTTTGTAAGACCTTAATTAAGCCACTATTCAGTATGAGAATCAGTGCCAACTGGTGTTGGACATGACAAATTCATAATTCGACTACATTTGTTACTCAAAGTAACAATGACCTAAACATGAAAGTCATTATCAGGTAAGATTTGCTGAGATTCTTTAAGAAATTATGTTTTATCTACTCTTAAATGACTGTGCAATTATAGACTAAAATTACTATTTTAGGCTTTTTTTTGGGGGGGGGGTGTACCGGGGATCGAACTCACAACCTCACACTTGCCAGGCAGGCGCTTATGCCATTGAGCTAAATCCCCGGCCACTATTTTAAATTTTCAGTAATTCTAGAGAAATAAATTTCTAGACAGAAGATAAATGTTTGCTTTTGCTTTTAATCTCTTTCCTTAAAACTTAACAGACCTCTTAATTTATCTTTCTAACTTAAAGATTTAGTAAAATCTCAAGTACACAACAGTCATTAAGTTATACTTGGTTACTGTATTTACTCCAGAGTTGACATAAAGAGCTAAAATAGAATAAGGAACTGAAAAAAAATAAAAGTCTTTTATGTGCCCTAAATATAAAATACGTAACTTGCAAAACAAGTTAACTCAAAAACAAAAGCAACCAGAAAAAAAAATCATTTATTTTTCTTCCTTGTTTCTGGCAACTATATAATAGAAAAGGCTTTTCAATCTTTAAAATTAGTAGAAGGCTTCAATAGACAAGCAAAACACATGAAATGTATTTTGCTTCCTGACCAAGAAAATGGACATAGTAGCAAATGTATGATGAAAAATGACGATTACTTCTCATTCAAAAAGTTCTAAGTAACATGTATCAGAGTGAAAATCAGGAAGTAAAGATTTACCAGCCCAAGGATAGAGCACTTGCACTTGCCTAGCAGGCACATAGCTCTGAGTTCAATCCCTCAATTGTCCCCCATTGAGGGGCAAATTTCTCAGTTGACCTAATTTTCCACTTTCTTTATAGTAAATAAGGACTCCAAGAAAATATGCCTGTTGTTTTAACCACATAATGCTCAATTTCTAAAGTTCAAGAACATTATTTTTCCTACCCATATGATAGCACTAACACCACATAATCACTGTACTGATGAGTACAGGTTAAGTCAGTATATGTAAAAAGTTTCAAGATTAAAAGTATAAAAGAAACATTAACTGGCAACTAGATATTTCAAGTCTCAATCTTTATCTTAATGAAAAAGAAATAGACCACACATTAGTGTTCTATCTCCTTGCCATTTACACGCTCTCCTAAAAGATCTTTCTTAAGATCATTAAAACATGTCATGGGAAGCCTGAAATGGCACGGGAAACTGAGGCCAGCAGCCAACTTTATCCAGTGTTCCCACCAAGGAAGCACTCACTGTTCAGGAGGCAAAGTAGAGTACAAACATGCTGGTTAAGATGGCAAAGTGTACCCAAGGAGCCAGTGCTGTGCTGCCTTCTGTATTTAGCACATAAGTATTGGTAAACTTTTTCATATCCCTCTACCCCTCCCCAAATGATATCCTAAAACATAGGTAGCATTTTATCTCTTTCAGTAGACTGATTCATGATCACAAACATAACATATGCACTAACGACCACATTGCAGAGTATATATTAATACAGTAATAAGAAGCTATGATTGTGAAATACATAAAATAGTGTTTGCTTTATAAGTTTGTATTAACAGAGTTAACAGAATAAAAGGGAACAATCTGTATGTCAAGTCTGCCTGACCAAGCTTGGTTCCACTGAAAATGCCTTCCCAGTACCATTTTAGAGAATGAGTCTTATACTACGCAAATGTCTTTATTGCACAAACTGGATTAAATTTAATTAACATTAAAATAATGGAAAAGAAGAAAACATTTGAGAAGAAACAAATATAAATAAGGCACTAAAAAGAAGGCTGTAAGCCGTGCTTGGTAGTGTATCCTACCAAGAGTGCTTGTAGTCCTAGCACTCTGAGAGGCTAAGGCAGGAGGATCACAAGTGTGAACACAGCCTGGACTTGGATCTTGTCTTGAAATAAAAAATAACAAAGGGCTAGCAATGTGCCTAGATGCAAAGGGCCCTGTTTTCAATTCCTGGTAGGAACTGGGGGATAGGAGAGAGCAACCAAACAAGAAGGTGATAGACAGGGATTTGCATCTTTTTATTCTCTGTCTTCTGCCTTTTCTTCTGTCTCTGAGTGTGGGTTCACATCCTTAAGCGTCTGAGCACCCAAGCACTATGAAAAATTCTAGGTTACCTTTTTCATCTTTAACTTAGAAAATTCTAAGAATTTTTAAGCAATCTAGAGGAACAAAGATTTAACTTTTTTCAAGTTGTAAGATTTGTCTGCAGAGTTGACCTTTCCCTGCTTCTTCTGACTTTTAAATTCTATCTAGAACTGTCTGTATAAATATGTTAAGGTATGTTTTTATTTATTTTAAAATAAATGATAGCTATAAATAATATGTCTATTTTAATGTTAGGGTATACAATTAATTCTCAGGTGCTCTTCACTAAAAAAGGCAATGTCAGACAGGCATGTAATAACCAGGCATGGTTTGCATCTCACCCATTATTAGCTGTCCAAAGTCAACTAACCTGTTTCAGTTTGCAATGCTATACAACAGAGATAATAATGTGTCCCTCACAGAGATATAAACATTAAATAAGATAAAATAAGTGCAGATATTCAGGACATAACAGTTACTAGAGTTAATTATAGTCTCACTACAAAACAGAATGAAGTCATGCATTCATCAGTGTACATCTCATATGACCTCATGTGAGTTTGGGAGTGGGTTTTAAATCAATTTCAATATGCACATTAAAAAGCATATTAGAATGAAAAATTCATTCCAAAATCCACATCACAAAGTGCTGCAGGGCTGGAGATACAGCTCAGCAGCACAGTGCCTGCCTGGCAAGTGTGAGGTGAGTTTGATTCCCTATTATCACCCCCCCCAAAAGAGAAAGTATTGCAAAATAAAACTTGAATTAATCCTCTTCCAATGGTTTTCAAATTTCTTTTAAGCAATACCATCTTCAGAAATTTTATAGTGTCCCAATATATTTTTAAGAAGGGAGGGAGAAATAAATCAGAGTGGCCCAGGTTATAGTGAAGACTGTTTACACTAATTTTGTATCACAGACCTGCACACTGCTTGGAGCCTGAGAACTTTCAGATCCCTGGTCGAAGGTTGCCTTCTCTAGGTCAATCAAATCCATGCATAAGTCTTTGATGTTCTCTTGTAAAATCTTGGCTCCTCTTTTTTATTCACTTTATTCCTCAAAATAAATTCACTATTCCTAGAGACTCCACAGGACACAGCCCAGAATACTCATGTTTCTCTGAACTTGGAGTACCTCTCTGTATCACTCATCTGCCCCCCGGATAGTCTCTTGCTAGTTGCTATCATATGCTTTAGAGCATTTCTGTCTTCTTTGCCCAGAGACCACTTTTTTGTACAAACTGAAGGTAATACTATAGCTTACAGGAGAGATGGAGGTGGGGGTTATTTTAATTAAGTTATTTTGGATTACCTAAATTATGGATTCCTTTAAGAATAAACAATCTAGTTTCACATACCTTCAAAACCGACTCTTACTGACCTAGATGAACAGTCATCACAGGACCTCAAATTAATCAGGCAAAAAAAGTCTTTCTTAGCCCCACCACCACCACTTTCGAGGTGTATCAAAGTATGTAAGATTAAGACTTTATTATACAGTACACTAGAACCATTAACTGTAGCACTGCCATGATATTACTAATATAAAAAGATATACTTATTTCTTATAGTGAGAAGTTAATTTGATTAAGCTTCTCTATTCCTAAACAATGTAAAATTCTAGTGTCAGAGGGAAAAAAGCAAGAGTCTACGATAACAAGACAGGAAAAGCAAGAGTCTATGATAACAGTTCGGCTGCAGTATTAGACCGAAAAGGGTGTTCCTTGGGCTCACTAGTACTTGGTGGATCTAATAGAGAACCACTCCAAGCAAAGGCAGGCAAGGAAAACTGCTTAAACATCAATAAAGTCACTGCACTGAGCCTTCTACAGTGCTAAGCTGCCAAAAGAACAGACTCCTCTCTAGCTGTTCTCAATGACATCAGTAGAGCAGTGAGACTCTTCACACCAGCATATGACTGATCTCCACACTGCAGAGTATTAACTCAGCCATAAATGTGGAGGGCAGAGGCCCCACCAATGTGGTTCAGTGTTATATCCCTAGCACCTAGCACAATACACAGTATACAGTAGGCTGCTTACAAACAGTATGTGTGTCTGTATGTATATGTAGCATTCTTAAAATAGAGCAATATAATTACATAGTAGGCACTTAAAATGCACTTATGTATAATATAATAAATAAATGGCAAAAAAGAAAAACATTTAGTACTTTCACCAGCACAATGTCATATTGATTTTCTACAATATGATCTGAAGATACAATTCAAAAATCATGTTAAATATAAAATATCACATTAATAAATTTCTCTACCAGGCAAGATTACATGTAAAACATTTAATATTATTTCTGATATCTGAGCTTTGTCTATAACCAGTTTATAAGAATCCAAAGGAAACAAAATTGTAGTACAGTAGAATCTCTTTCTGCTTTCTGGCAGCACGTCAAAAAACATGTCCCAACAGGCCTAATATTGCATGGTCAGCGAAGAGGAAAAGTGAAAGGAGTCTTCTACTTTGCTGCTCCTCTGAAAAGGGAATCACATTAGGTCATTAAGTAGTCAGATACATTATTTTATTGCTTGTAAAACCCTTGGGTAATAACGTATGAGTACAAATTGCCACAGGCAGTTTTGGAGGAAAAACAGAATTGTGCAAAACAATGATAGCTGCTCTGCTGCAGTGTTAGACAAACGCAGGAAAGAAAACAGTGCATCAGTTATAGTTTCTCTACACAAGTAGAGCACTTTCTCATAGGTGAGAATTAGCTCTACAAGCACATTAATTCCACAGGACCTAAGTGTAAATGCACAAAGAGGAGAAAAGTGATAGAAGAAAAATATGTAAATCCATTTGTAAAAATGGCATCAAGAATGATTTAAGCACAGTTTTATGTCTGTCTCTTTCTCACACACATACACACTCTTACATGTTAGAGTGAGGTGCAGCTACAGTGAAAAGCACATGCCTTTTGAAAACACAGAAATAAAAAAGATAATTTCTACTAACAGGCATATCAATACATTGCAATGAAAATGTAAAAATAAAGGGGAAATTTCTTTAACATGGCCTGGGATAGCAACTCACTATGCAAAAAAACTCATTTGTTTTGCATCTTGTACAGGATGTGACTGCAAGAATAAAACTGAACTCACATCTTTAACCTTGCTTGAGTGCTGCTAAAGTCATATTTCCTTCTAAAGACTAACGGCTTTATCTGAAATTCATTATTGTGCTCCTTTAAAATGTTATATAAGAATTATATTCTACACAATTCTATATTGTTATATATTTAATAAAAGTTCGAGGATCCAGTAACAGTACAGTACAACATAAAAACATTAACATTTTTAATATGCAATCTCCTTACAAAATCCTATATATTTCATCTGTAAAAATACTAAAAATGCCGATTTATGAAGTTTCAACTGTCAAAATTTTTTAAGAAAAAAAGTCTCTAGAATAAAACAATATCAACTCAACCAGATGCAAAAAGAAAACATGCATAGTCACACAGAGCCATTCCTGTGTCTGTTACTTTGACATACACAGCAGGCTAAGTCCATATTTAGTCTTAGGGAGTTTTCGTAAGATAACTGACCTTACCACATTTGACAAACACAAAAGCAGCACAAATAACTATATGGCCAGCAAAAATAAAATCAGACATCATTTTAACTAAGGAGATGAGAAAATAATGGATGTCAGTGAAAATAATTATGAAGGGCAAAATGAACCCTACAACATGCAAAATATACTGATGCAAAAATCAACCAACAGTAATCAAGAAGCAATAGGAGAAAGCTTAAAATGAGAAAACACTAGAGTGTGGGTATCAGCATCAATCCACGCTCAACTATTTACGGCCTAATTTTAATACAAGAGAACTGAGAAGAATAGATATGTCTTGGAATGTTATGGAGGATGATGCTGTTCCCAAAGCTACAAAGATATCAACCAATGAGTTTAAGGCTAAACAAAATCCACACAACAGTGAAATGAGTATGAAAGCAATGTGGTTCAGTATGATAGTTTGTGGATCAGGTGAGTGGTCTGCAGTGTTACGCTTTGGGGAAGACACCTGACGGCATTTATATCAGCAAGACACACCTAGTAACTTAGAGGATGGGAGATCAAAGAGTTCAAAGCAGCAGAAATAACTGTACAAAGCCTATTCTAATTATATATTCCTATCAGTAAACCACAAGCACAGAGCCCCAATATCTGTGTATTTCTTTTTCTAATTTTCTACATGTGCCTCAATATTTCATTGAATTTAACAAAGTAGCAATTGTAGATATTCCATCATTTTATTAATCACTAAGAAATAAAACATCAATTATACCACATAAGAAACACCAAGGTTTGAGGTATTAAATGTGTTGAGGGAGGAGTATATCTAGGGGCCAATGAAGTGTGGTACTTGACTAATACTAATATCTATGTTATAAAGCAGGTACAAAGTCGGAATTTTTTAGACAGACTAAAGGTACACTTGTTTGCACTTTAACAGATCATCTTTTGCACAACAGTTCACAAAGTCCTCAGAAGAATAAAAGATGAAAGGGAAATGGTAGATGATAGATCTCAATAAATGTTATTTAGTAAGTAGATACCTTATCTCCTCTGTTACATTTACTGCACATTGCATGATTTGTGATGAATTTAACAAGAAGGAAATAAATATTTCTCATAAAGCACTCCCCCAAGTATTATTCATTAGAGTAATGTCACTGCATCAAGAAAGGGCATAGACTCAATCCAACTTGAGTTTGTAGTACACCTATCTATGCTGCTCATTAAAAACTTTGGACACTTCAGTGTGCTTATCTATAAAAAGATAAACAGTTCTTACCCCACAGGATTAAGTGGGATGGGGTATAGTTTAAGTACATAAGTGCAATAAAGCTTATAGGAAATGCTTAGAATACAGCAAGACTCAATAAATGGAAATAAAAGAACCATTCACTGGAATTAATTTCAACTGTTAAATTACTTGAGCTGTGAGATAGATTGGAGAGACCTAAAACCAGCCTTACTTACTCTCACTAATACCATAATAGGTGACACAAATATGACATCTCAAACTATTTTTTACCTACAGATTTGAAAGAAGGTAAGACAGGAAATGCATCAACAATAAACACACTGGCTTCTATTTGGCATGAGGTTCAGGATGGTGAGGGGTGAATTTGTTAATCTAGCACTGCAAACTCCTCTGTAATTGCCCTCAGATGTGTCTGACAGCTGTCAATGCTAGAGACAATAAAGCACACTGTCAGCAGCACAAGGCCAGCAAACACAAGGCCAGAAGAATCTCCAAAACAGTAAGGCTCACTTTTACATTTTTCTTAACAGCTTGTAAAACAAATATCACTTTAAATAAGAATCTACTGAAATCTGATTCTTAAATTGTATTTAGCATATTATCATTTATCAGACACTAACATTCCTCAAACAAACTCCTCATACATTGTTCAGAATTTGCAAAATGATAAAGAAATTACATCTTGGCATAAAACCAAGTACAGAAGGTAGAACACTGACAATGTTTGTGGTAAACAGGATGGCAGAATATCTAGATTATAAATTTGCTCTCTAAATCCTGCTACCTCTATTTATTATCCCAACATTCACACATTAAGAATAAGAGACCTGAATTCCACCTCCTACAATGAATTGCCTTTCTACCTGTGCTTTCCAGAATGTCAGTGTTTTGGATTTGAACTCTTAATTTACATTTTAAGGATTCAGTCTGTACTCTCCCCAGAAACATCAAGATTCCCTAAAATAATGCCTGTCAGTATCACTGGAATCACCCTGTAGGTATTCATAGTGGTCCACATTAAAAGTGTATGTCCCCAAGACATAAAAAATCTAATGGGGGAGGTCACCCCCCTAATCTGAGGGTCACAATGTGAGAACTCTGGTTATAAACTGGGGAATGAACTGGATACAAGAGCCAAGGTACTCAAGAAAATGCAGCACTACTTACTATTATCCTGGATCCAGTTCACAACAAGGGTGCTGCCTCCCTTCAAAGGACTGAGAAAACCTCAAGAGTCCAAGGAAAGCATGGACTTTGTCTCACTTGAATTATTTTCTCCATAAAAACCCATAAGCCAATGCTATAAAGCCAGACAATAAGGAGTAGAAGGGAAGACAATAGCAAACAATTTCTGAGCACTTCTATTAAAAGTGATACTTGCAACCAACATCTGTTGAAGGTATACACCCTCCCCCCTGAGAACATCCCTAGCATTTATCCTTTTCTCTAGTAAACTCACTGTACTCCCTGATGAGTTCTCAATTGGTTTGAGTTCTTTGACCCCAACCTGCATGAGAACTCCCCAGTCTAATGAACAAAACACTGCCTGATCCACACTCTTGTCCCATACACCCTACTCTCAACAGGTACCTATGGAGCCCACCTGTCCAGGTTAGTGAGGTATAAATAAGAAGTTGTGGTAGAGTAGCAGGTCAAGAGAGCAGATTGTGCAGCCATACTGCTTGGCTCAAAAAATAACCACTCCAGCGGCTAACTTTGGATAAGCACCTTAGCTTCTGTATTTCTAGAATGAGCATAATCAGTACTGAATAAGATTATCATCATTAAATAACTTTATGAACAATATTTAGAAAAGTAATGCATAGTGGTCAATAAATTGTTAATTTCATTTACATGGCCTCCTAAGAACATGAAGCCACTGAAAAAGAAATACTGCAAGATTATTTATTCTTTAACCAGCATTACAAAAAAAAAAAAATCATAGAACCATACAATAATTTATCTGTTCACTTATATTCCAGTGGCTTACTGAGATCCTACATAAGAGACTGGAAAACAAGTTTCCCTTTGAATTTTTTAAGTATTATGCAGGTGAATACTTACTTTGTAAAGTTTTTTAAAGACTCACTAAAACTGAATTTTGTTACATAAATATTGGTTGTTTTTATCCATTAATCACTGCATGGGGGAAATAGTCTAATTACTAGTCATACTCATTTTTAATGTTTTCTGAATATCATATTGACACATACTTATTTTTATATTTTTATTAGTGTATGTTTGCAACACAATGTATTCACAACAAAGTATGCATACATACACACAACACATCTTAGTATTTATTTGTTAATTTATTTTGTGATGCTGGTGATAGAATCCAAGCCTCACACATGCTACATAACTGATCTGCTGCTAAACCTGATTTTATTTTACTCTAATTTACAAGGTAGGTAAGACTAGTATTTCTGTGCCTTCTAATTTTCTAGACTAGTAATAATATTTAATACATTAAACGACTCTCATAAGTCTCTCTTGTCATTTTGAGTGTGCAACTGTAACCGGCGAGCTCAAATCAATTAGGTTAATACAGGCATCACAATATTGAACTAATTCAGCATTCCAATTATTTGGGGGAATGGGCCTTACACACTTCAGGAAATCTAACTTGTAAGTTTTCATCTTCCACATTTTATTTAATGTTATTCCAGCAAGGAATGGTTTTTATTACACGCTCAAGTAATAAAAGTTACTACTTCTAAGCAGTTTCTTGACTTGCTATTTGATGAATATGCAGGCATGTCACTTTGTAGATACTCTTGAAGGACCCTTTATGTACTGTTTTCAACTATAGTGTTGAACTCCAACGGATATTTCCCACCATTTCATATGAACAATGATGAAATAGATCAAGAATTCTTTAACTTGGACAATATCATAAACTTCACCTATATCTATACACCTATGTCTCACTGGCATACTACTTAACATTTTATGTCAACATGGCATATGAATTCATACTGAGTCTAGGCCAGTAAACACTATTTTACATAGATCATGCTCCATCCCCCTCAAACTACACCACCACTAGCGCCCATCATTTAAATTTCCTATCTGTTGCACACTCTAGTTCTAGCCATACCAGAAGGACTACTGGCATATAAACTAGCTCATTGTAGCATACAGCATGATCTGACTTGAAATGTGTGAGATTTTTTTTCACTCTAGATATTGCTTAACTAGTCCTAGCTCTCTTGTGCAACTTTCCACATTTACAAGTTTTTCCTTTAACTGGAACAAACAACAAGAGGAATAGCTTTCCAGGAGGCCTGACACAACAATGCACCATCTTGGACCTAAGCAGACTCTACCCACTGGGAAACCAAATCAAGACTCACTCCGCAAATACTTGAGTCTAATGATAAATAGCTTAATTCTCAGATTCTCTAATGACACTTGAAACAAAAATCACAGGAATTTACTGTGAGAAGTTTCCTTTAAAATGATCTAGTACAAACCTCTTAATTTGTTTTATGATAGAGCACAGTAAAAATTTAGTTAAGTGCGTGCTGTGTGCTGGGTATTAGTTCATGCATTAGATTCTGTACAAAGTCTTCCTTAATATACATGTCATACATGCCCTGTTTATGAAACATAATTTGCTTTTAACTTTACAAAATTGGGCTGGGGATTTAGCTCAGCGGCATAAGCGCCTGCCTGGCAAAGTGCAAGGTCCTGAGTTCAATCCCCGGTATTGGAAAAAAAAAAAAAAAGTAGAATATTAACTTTACAAAATGAGCTGAGAGACAAATGAGAGAGAGGAACAGAAGTCTAAGTACTGGAACCACTTACCAGAATTAAATACCATGGGGCTTTATGCAAATCACTCTCATTTATAAAGTGAAGCAGCCCCCATACCTCACAGGTCCTTCCAATTTCAGCAACAAAACAAATTAGAATCATTTGTTTAAAACTAGTATTCACAGTCCACATTGGATGACTAGCAGTATAGATTAAAATGCAAGGTGTTTAATTTTGCTTAATTTTATGGCAGATTATATGGAAAATTACTTATGTACAGATACATTAGAATTTTATGAAAGCACATATTATACCAATCATAGTATCTCTTTGAATGGCACAAAAGGAAGCAGAAGGTAAAGAAGGTGACTTCAGTTTCTCATCTTATGTGCCTTCAAAATGTTCTAATGTTTTCATGAGCAGGTAATACCTCTGTACTTAAAAAAAAATTAATTTAAAAAAAAACCTAGAAGCAATTAAGTCATGGCAGACCATGTAATGCAGCAGAAAGTGCAATTAACGAAAAAAGAGAATTTCTAGTATGCTTCGTCTACCTCTGTGACCTTGAAAAATCCATTTGCACTCCAAACCTAGCATCCTTTCATAAAAATGAAAATGCTCACTGGTCAGCATCATGCTGGACTTCATCTTGCATTAATGATATTAGGTTATTATTTTTTTTCAATTATGCAGTGCATTCACCAAAGAAGGAACAATGTGAATTAATTTATTTTCCAGATTGTGAAAATAATAAACTTAAAGAGCTCTAGAACTGTGTAATTTGCTGAGGAAAAGGGAGGTCAAAATCTATCTCTGAGAAAGGTAAATAAATACATATTTGCAACTTGATTTGAACTCTAGACTTGGTTAAATGTTACAAATCTATCCATCCTCCAAAGCAAACCACATTTTAATTTACTCTTAAGCACTAGTCAATGAATATTTAGGGGAAGCAGACAGAAAGCCTCACTTCTCCATACTGCTGCGCTGCATTCCTCTGAGGGAAGAAGATTCAAATTGATTGGATACTTGACTCCACTAAAGAGTTCCAGTTTGACAGCGCTAGAGAAAGACAGACCATGTGATCACCACAAGGGAGCCCATGGCAGACTAACATCAGCTAGCCCCTCAGGCCAAGTGTGCAGCCCACTGCCTATTAATTGAGAGAATGTGCAAGAGAGAATCTCTTTCTTCCCCCTAAATATGCATTTAAATACCCTGCTTGGAGCTTTATCGTGCAAGTAAAGTTCCTAAAAGGAAAGTATGATTAGGAATATCCTTCAAAGCTTTGAAATCGCTGCAGTCTTCTCTTTGCTCCACAAACAGTTCGACTGTTTGCAGTAAAACTTTCTAACCCAGAAGCTTTCGTCAAGTGAACCAATGTTCTGTTTTTTCTTTAACTGCCTCGAACTTAACATTAGGCATTAACATTAACAATTTCTGTTTCTTATTTGTAGGAGGAAGACACTACTTGTTCGCTAAGATTAAGGCCTGGGTCTTGGAATCAGGTTGTTCTAACTGTCCCTTAGTAGTAGTATAACCTCGGACAAGTTATTTATCCTTTGTATGTCAACTTCCCTAACTGGAAGTAGGATTATCATTACAAATCCCACAAGTTTCACAAGACAGTTGTGAGAAATAAAATACTAAATAAGTAGTATGTATAAAGACCTGCAGTTCTTTAAATGTACTCTTACTTCTAACACTTTATGTATCTGTGGAATGTAATTCTCTAAGACTCCATTTTCTCAGCTATAAAACCAAAGACGACAACACAAGGCTACAGGTATATAGTAAAGAGATGCAATAATTTATGCAAAGCATTAAAGCATCTTAACAAATGCTAGTCCTACCTTGCAAATATTATTAGCTCCCCTTCCCTCCAAGGTGAGGTGGTCAACAACACATTTAAACTTTGTTGCTTTTTATCCTAACATTTTATTGTGTCTTTCAGTACACATACCAACCTAGACTGTGTGGGCAGCAGGAAACAGATGTCCTTTCTGCTGGTGTCTTTTCTTTAAGGTAAATGCCACTTGATTAAGCCCATACAGAGAAGCTATACTGGCAGGACAAGCACCATAAAGAGATGTATCTTAAAGCCATAATGAAGTTTGGGGTCCTATTAGTGTGAGATACGCTCTAGCCTCAAAGGATTAACGTGAGACACAGGACACTGCAGACTATCAATGCTAAAGTCCTTGGCAGAAGACAAAATAAGACTATAGGAAAAGCTGTAGAAACAAGGAGTGAAGAGCAACTAGCAAATGTTCTACACGGGCACTATTATGCACTAACAAGTCTGAACTGAACCCACAAAAGAAGGCTTGTTTTTCCTAAGAGTTTTTAATCCCACATGCCTTTAAAATGTTTTACCTCTCAAGATCATGCTTAGCTGTAGCTCTAGAATTTAGCAACTCTTAAATTCTAACATGTGACTACTTTTCAGTTATTAGTAGAACAATGTAGTCTCCAGCTTCATGAATTATCACAATCAACCTAAGCCCTATTTTTAAAAACATTATCAGTAAGAAATTTAATCAGAGGAGAAACCACACCTTCCTGTAAGCAGGCTCTACCATGTGATCCAGAAAAGACTCAGCCAGAAGAGAAACCATGTGTTCCCAATGAGCCAGCCATTCTGTGGGCTGAAAAAACAGAAAAGCATCACCCCACCCCCCAAATCTCCAGCTGACAGGAGGATTCAGGGTGAGAAGACAGCAACCGAAGTGAAAGGAATAGCTTGATCTTTGTATTGACTGGTGGACTCTGCAGGCCTGGGGCTGGCGGTCTGAGCATCTACTTGGAGGGTGGCAGTGTGCACTGTGGCAATTGTGGGTGATTACCTCCTGACTTGTCTTTGAAATCCAGTGTTTTATTCCATTTTACTGGGGGTTTTTTTGTTTGTTTTATTTCTGTGTCTGGTAAACTGAGCAACTATTGTAGAGATAACAATGTGCAGTATATTGTTCTCACTGCTTTGTTTTGTTCCAATTTATTGTTTTGCTTTACTCAATGTTATGTTTTGATTGTTTTATTCTGTTTTGTTTTGTTTGATTTTGCTAAGTCTGATGGATGGACAACTACTGTGAAAATAGTGAGGTACACTGTGGTAGACACTGTTGATTTCTTACTATCCTGTTTTGAAGTTCTGTACCACTTTCACTGCTTTGTTTTGATTGGCTTTATTTTGTTTTGTTGGGTTTTATTCTCTTTAAAATTTTTTTAAAGCTTTATTATGTTTAAAACTGGCTATAGTGATGCTACCTGCAATATATTCCCAAAGAACATACTTGTCACCCACAGTCACTGATACTATCTGAACACAGACCTCCATATTCCTATCATTATGGCATAAGGCAATATACTACCTATGAGCAAAATTTACCAGCATCTCAAACGCACTCCCTCTGAAAGAACCTCTAGAGGGTCCGAAGCCATTTCTTAGCACAAGCTCATGGCTTCAGCCATATACCAACCTTGCAAAATAATTCACTATCTCTTGTGTACTATGGGTCCACAAGTTGATCAGAAATTGACATAAAAGAATTTCTATACAACTCTCTGGGTCACTCCATCTTCCACTGCTGCTAAGCAAGTACCTTCTTCATCTGTCAAGAGCACTGGAGACAGCATGGCAGAATGTGTCTTTCTTATTGCTGTTTTCCCTCTTCATGATTCAGTCCCATACCATCCAACCATATAGATCTATCAAAAACTACTCTAGCTGCATGAATCTTTCCTCATCATGAAGCCCACATTAATACTTCTCAGTATCCTTTATGGTTTGTATCTAGATATCCCCCACAACGCCTCATGTAGTCACAGGGATAGGCTTCCAGAGTTTGTGACTGATTCATGGTCCAATGCTAGGATTAAGAGTGTGATTTTGAGTGCAACACCAACAGGGGGTGGGGAGATGCCTGCATACAACATAAAAGATCAAAAGAGGCTTCTTTCTCTGCCCTCTCTTGTTGATTTCCAGTGCCAAGATTGGCTGCCCCTCTGCCATGTGCCACCCTGTCTCAGAGCCAGCCAATAATGCACTGAAACCTCTACAAATTGTGAGCTAAATAAACCTGCCCTTCCTTAATTTTGGCCATTGGGTATTTTGTCTCAGCAATGAGAGAAAAGTAAGACAGTTACTATCTAGTTCACAGACAAAGACAGTAATTCTATGATGTTTTACTTCTGACTTTCGGTGTTTATGTATTATCTTCCTAATAATACTGAAGTTCCATGGCAGGATTTTGTGCAATTATTCACTCTTCCTCACTAAATGCCAAAGCAAGATCTTTTTGGTTTGGTGTTTTCTTTTTTCAATTAATGTTATTAAAGATACTCACATGAGAGACTAAGACAGGAAGTTTGCAAGTTCAAGCTCAACCTAAGCAACTTAGGAAGAGCCTCGCTCTAAAATAAATAAATAAAGGGCTGTGGACATAGCTTAATGCAAAGGCCCTAAATTCAATCCTCAGTAGAACAAGCAATCCAAATAATGATGCAAATTTACTCTGAAAGGAGTAAATGATGTTAAAAATATAGTTATCTTCTTGCTTTGTAACAGTTGACAGTCCACAATACACATGCACAGATTGACTTCCAACATATCATCACTATCTGTTATAAAATAAGGCAACAGAATGATGGCCAGAGTGTACACCTTACTATATACCAACTGTGTAAAAACAAACAAAAAAAAACTATATACATGCTACATGTTACATGTTTCCACACACAGACTAATCTCTAGAAGGATTAAAAAGAAACTGGTAATGGAGTCTACACTACTAGGAGAAAAAACTGGATCACTGAGCTGCAAGTGTAGAAGAGACTCTTCATGCACTCGAGAGGGGCTTGTGGAAGGTGACTATATTATGACTTGGTGTTGGGAGGTGGGTCACTGTGTGCATGACCGTTAAGGACATATCTCCCTCCCCAAGTCTTGGGGCTTTGGCCTCTGTCTCTTAGCCACCGTGAGTTGAGTAGCTTTCGCCTACGACAGACTGCTTCTACCCTGGAGCCAGTCCACCAAGGAGGAAAGGAAATCAAAAATAAGTAACTTTTTTAAGTTGTGAAAGTTGGGTATCATGTCCTAGCAACAAGGAAAGTACTAAGGCACACTATTTTTTGTGGTTGTTTAAATTTTGTACAAGAGGTATTTTCTATTCTAAATACTACTAGAAACAGGATAAAGTTTATTTAGACTGTTTTTAGGGTTAAAATTCTGTTTGACTTTTTTTGATACTAAGAATTGAACTCAGGACCTTGCACTTGCCAAGCACATTGTGCCACTGAGCTATATCCCTGGCCCACTTAAGACTATTTAAAGGAAAACATTTTCAAGTGTATATATTTTAGTAAATTAAAATAATTCAAATACTCTGGCATTATTTATAATAATAAAGTCTGAATATTCAACAAGGGAGATTCTAATGGTAGTTCTCATCCTACTTGGTAATGAGATAAACTATTTTCACAATTTATAATCAATATTCTATACTGAATTTATATCATGAACCTTACTAGTGAATGTAGCACAACTGAAAATGCCAGCACTTGTCAAATCCAAAAAGACTAAATTCAAATCCAGGCTCCTCTACTTTGTAACTGAGTGGCTTTCAGCTAATGAACCTGTCTAGACACCAACTCTCCTCTTGAGAAACAAACACAGCAAACTATAGCCCCAAGGTTAATTCCATCCCGCCACTTATTTCTTAGAAGTCAAACTTCATTGAAACAACTCATCTCATTTGCTTATGTATCACCCACAGCTACCTTTGCAGTAAGAATCTGACACTGACAGAAGCCATTATCACCACAGGTATCCATAGTTGTAAAAACAAAAACTTCACAAACTAGTTAGAAACCCCAAAGTTGCTTTTTAAAACATTTATTCAAAAATCTGAAATAAGAGAGCTTGTCTTTTCAATGTAACAGGAAGGTCCATCTAAGGAATAACTAGCACCTAGGTTCCCAAACTATGCACCAAAGAACTTCTAAAGGGTTACCGTGGGATATTTTCAATTACCGAGAGGGAAAGAATGAACAATCAATTAGGGAAACAAAGCAAATTCTGTCAGGAACCATGCAAACTACTACGTTGCGCAAGGAGGAAGTTCATAGTTTCAACTTCAGACAGTAATCTCTATGAAACTAGATTTCCAGGGCAACAGTTTACAGTTAAAACTGGCACAGGCAAAAACATGAGAGTAGTAATATCTAGTATGACCCTGAAGTTTGAGACCTTGTACAGTAGTCAACAGGCATATAGGTCTTATTTAGCAATGTGTTGTTTACAATAAAGTATTTTTGTTTCAATATGTGGTGTTATCTGTTCAAACAACTACTAAGTTGTTGCTATGTAAATAATCACTTAGTTATTTAGACCTAATTACTTAGTAAATGGAACTGTTAGCAATTTCTGTTGGTCTGGTACCACGTAAGAAAAAATGACAGGGCACAAAGGGCTTCATGAAGCAATAAGCTTCCAAATTTCCAGTTTAGGGAAACATACTTAACACAATCTACTAATACTCCTTAGAACTCCCAGATTTAGTGATGAGACATTTAACTTGTAAATTTTTACCCAGTATAAAATAGTTTCTGTTCTGATAAAAAGCCCAAATTATAGCTAATAGCCCTGAGGACATTAACCAGTTTTGTACCTAACTTGGCAACCTCATCCTAATTGTTTTTGTGGGTGGTGTGGCTTGGCTTGGTTTGGTTTGATTTTTCAGTTTGAGACACGTCTCACTAAGTTGCTAAATTGCCTACACTGGACTCAGATTTGTCGTCCTCCTGCCTCGGCCTCCCAGGGATTATAAGCATGTGCCACCACAACTGGTTATATAGTAACTAAAATTCAAATGTTCTTTGAATTGATTCTGGTATCACCCCTGTATTTAATCTATTAAAATGAGTGACATTTTGCTCACTTTATATTTTCAGCAAACTGTAGGTTACTATGCGGAAGTTGTCCTTTTCCAGTATATGTAGAAACAAAAACTATTTTTAAAGCCAAATTTGAAGAATTTTTCTAATTACCAAACACTCTGGAAAAAGATATGTTGAACATACTGATTATCCAAAAAGGATATATACACCTGTGTTAAAACAATGAATATATCTATGTGTTAAAATTCAATTAAAGTATTTCATAATTCCATGTGGTTTTTGGATTTTCTGATGTTTCATACATGTATTTGGTCTTATTTTAATCAGACAACTACACAATCGATATTTTAATGTTTGGCGTAATGAATGAACAGATTCTTCAAAACCAGAATTATTAATGACAGCTTTAAAAATGAGTGAGTGATCTGGAAATAAATTTCCCCTAGGGAAATACTTTATTAGTAGTCACTACAGAGGGCTAAAGGCAAAAGAACAAATGGTACATTTGTATAATTAATAACTTTTAATGCCAAACTAAGCCAGTAAACTAAAAATATAGACAACTTATTTACTCTCAATTTCTCACTTACTTTTTGCAACAATTTCCACTTTGTCCAACTTTTTTATCTAGACTATTCTTTTCACTCCAAGACAGACACGTGACAAATGACCTCATGAAGGAAAAAGAAGGGGGAAGAACTTCCATTTCTGTACATGTGCTGAATGATGACCATTAAGTGAAAAGAAAATTCTGGAAATGCTAGTAGTGTCCAAAGGAGGTTTCTTCTTTCCTTATCATATAACTGTGAGTGCTGGACTCACTTCTGTCTGGATGGCTTTTCACATGTGCAGCCTCCCTTCATTACCCAGACTAGCTACTCTGTCTACTAAGACAGCTGGCTCAATAGTGGGATTCCTTCTTGCAGGTGAGATAGTAAAAATAAACTACTACTCTTCTAAGGAACCCTAACAATCAAAAGGCCACTTTACAACTACCTGTGGATCTGAGACCAAATTCAAGCCTATGGAAATATCTAGTCAAAAGCAATGGATTTTATGAAAGTTCTATCACATGCTTTTAATGAAAGGTTAACAGAATACAGGATTCAAGTATATATAAACAATAACCAATGATCTCAAAAGCGGAAAAATAAAATGTTACATGATTTTATCCCCGATTATCATTTAATTTTGCAAAAGTTTAATTCTTAAAATAGCTAACATAAAGTGCTAAGAGAACCTAGAACATACTTTCAAAATTTGTTTAGTATTCAAACATTGACATTCACTATCTCATTTGATCCTACAAACAAATGCAAAGTAGACATCATCATCACCACCACCTTTATCATCATTACTCAGGGTCTAGAAACCAAAATACAGGAACAGATACACAAAACATGGTAGGCAGACCAATGAAATTGTGCACATGAAAAGAATAGCTGGAGCAGAAGATACAAAAGGATTCTAAATTTCTGTCATTAAACCTCCAAAGAGCAGCCCGCTAGTTGGTAAACTCAGATCTATTAGTAATACTTATAATATTATGTATGTGCATCTCTTTCCTTAAAAAGCCAAATTCCTACACTCAAGATTTACAATTCCTAATATTCAAAGCATGGGTCAGGACAACAGGACCGCTTATTCTGCCTCACTGTAACTGGTGTCACACTAACAGCCTCTCCTCCAATCTGACTCCCCAGAAAAGATCAAAAGTACAGAGAACCAAGGCCCCAAATGAAAGATTGTTCGTGATGTTCTCAGAAATCTCTAAAACTTGGAAAGTTTGAATTTTACAATGAATTGAAATAAAATTCTACAACCCTTGGTTCTATGGTATCTACAGAGCATATCCTTATCTAGTGCTTCAAATGCTACTACTAAATCATGTCACCAATATCCTTCAATTATAAAATACTCCAATTTGAAATGTACTTAACATGTATTTTATGAAGCATTTATCCCATATTTTTAGAACCATGAGTTTCTAAGGGTTGGGGAAAAGGAGAGGTCATGCGGAATTAAAATTGTAGTCTCTGATAACTTTTTGCTCCCACAAAACATGCTTGAAATGTTGAAGGAATAATGCAGAATTGTACTTACTCAATTTAATACTTGATCGCTGTTGAAGTCATTACTATAAGCTTTTGGAAAGTGGGTAAGTGGAAGGGATAAAGTTGAAAAAGTGACAGTATATAATCCTAGTTCTTTTATCTTCATATACTGGTATTAAAGGATATATTGCCTTGTTCTGTCACGAAGGAATTCTATTTGAGTATCATATTTCTTCTCAGCCATTAAATTAAGCCCAAGGAATATTTTTTACTCAAACACACAAAAGTAGTCATTAACAGAAGAGTTATTTCTTTAAAGAGGTTGTTGAATGTAAAGCTTAAATCCTAAATTTTGTAAATTATGAATACAAAACAAAGATGGGGAGGTATCATGCTTCACTGAAATTGACAGAATGCTTTTAGATCACTGAGAAAAACCCCCAACTTTTCCAGCAAACAATGCTTTTCTTTTGCAGATATGTACTCATTTTATTAAAATCTGAGCTGACACAGAAATATTTAGCTAACACTCTTCGATTACATAAACTAAGAAATTCTGTTTTCTTACATTTTAAGTATGAAGTAACACTGTGCAAACAATACTACTGTTGCCTGACAACTTTCTCTTTAGGGAAGGCTCCTTTCTTTATACATGACATGTTAAGATTTTGAAATATGTTCAATCTATTTCTACTACCAAAGTTGCAATTTGTAGCCCAGTAAAATGAAACAAAGTATGATAGGGTAACACAGGCTTTTTAGTAAGAAATACTAACCTAAAGAAAAGTAAGCATCACTGTTCAACCCACTCAGTAAGTAATACAAAGAAAAACCCATCTGACTATAAATCCAGTAATTGCCAACCCATTTGTCAAATAAAAGTGTTTTAAAGAATCATCAAGAATAGTGAAGAGAACATTTGTTTTAATATTAGTATTTCATTGTTAGTAACTTTTAGATCTCATTTTCCATTTTATCCTGAACACATTTAAGAAGGAAAGTTTGTTCCACTCAGCCAACCCAACTTTGAATATCCTTTGAGTTGAGAATTACACCAGATGTTGAGTACAATAAAAAGAATGACATTTTGTAAGCCAAAATAAATATGATTCATTTTAGGAATAATGTAAGAATGAAAGGACACTAAACTCCCTCCCTCCAAAGTATAAATTCAAAACAAAAAAAAAGATAGAGAGAGAGAGAGAGAGAGAGAGAGAGAGAGAGAGAGAGAGAGAGAGAGGATGAGTTAGCACTAAAAACATGATGCTGACAAATTTAGAGGTAAAGTATCAAAATAATTTGAAAAGTTGCCTCTGGGGAAAGCCCAAAGAAGAGGGATCAGATTTTAACAGGAGTTGCCAGGGAAGACAGACAGGGTATGACAAAATGAACATGAACATACAGAACAGGGGTTAAGACTATGCTAAGAATTTTGAAAGGCAACTGTGGCCAGAAAAATATTTCTTGCTATGGAGCAGGAACGCAAGGCAGGGGAAGTTCAGGCAACATCCTATGTAAAATTGACACTCCATTATGTTCTCATGCAGGATAATGTTCCATCAAGTCTATTGGAAGTATACACGAGGGCAGTCAAATGAGAGACCAAAGAAACTCATAGGCAGAAGATTGTAACAGACAAGACAGATTCTTGGTAATGACAGCTTTCCATGATAATCTTCTGCCCTAAATACTGTTTTTATAATTCAACCTAATATATAATTAATAAAATCCTAAATGAAGTATGTTAACCATGCTCTACTGGCAGGTTCTCTGAGCTAAATCTAGTAATTTCTAAGAATGACACTTAAAAACTTTATTTTTATATCTTTAAATACTATATTAAATAAGTAAGCTCAACTACATTATTACTCTGAGATTTTTCCTTTGATTTCATAAAAGGTTGGCAACAAAACTACATAAAAGCAAACATCAGATTTCAAACATAATTCAAGAAGCATCATGCTTTCAAGTATGTAGTAAAGAAAAACAATCTTTAAAACCTGGGCTGTGAATGTAGCTCAGTAATAGAGCACTTGTCTACCATAAACAAGGCCCTGGGTTCAATGGTTTGACTCCAGCACAGACAGGCCAAGTGCAAGAGAAGGGGAGAAAAGAACAGGAGAAAGGAGGGGAGAAGGAAGGAAAAGAAGGGACAGGGGAGGAATAAAATCAGTACACAATGTGAAAATTTTATATTACCACTTATTTGGAGAGATTCATTGTACAGATACATACCCTCACTGAATGCAACTTGTGTATTTAAAACTGATTCCCAAATATTTGAATAGCAAGCTTCCTCTAGTGATCAGAATTACAAAAAACTGTCCCTTAACTTTTTCTAAATATTACTTGTTACAGCTTGTGTCTAGATGTTTGCTCAAAGCCTGAGCACAGGTGGGGCCTTTTCAGAGATGGTTGACTGATTCACAGTACAATGCTAGGATTAAGGGTGGCAAGATTAAGGCTGGGTGAACACTGAATCAGTCCACTGATTGGTCTGGCAATGCTCCAATCCCACCAGCCTACAG